>JAOXOE010000848.1:308539-337028 GCA_028565055.1 Phoeniculus purpureus | reverse complement strand
TGGCAGGGGCTGCCCAGGGGTGTTGTGGAGTCTCCTTCTCTGGAGACGTTTCAAACCCTCCTGGCCATGTTCCTGTGCGACTGGCTCTAGGGGATCCTGCTGTGGCAGGGGGATGGGACTGGGTGATCTTTTCAAGATTCCTTCAAATCCCTCATGTTCTGTGATTAAGTGACTTAAATAAGGTCACAAATCAATGTCCTCTCTGTAGCTGGCTGTGACTGCAAAACAAGCTTCTGCTCCCAGCAGGTCATCCCACTCTCATCTACTGGATTAGCAGGAGCAGCATTCTGGTAACTCACTTCACAGCAAATGAGCTGGGGTGGAGAAGGTCTGTGTTTGGTCTCTGACATCAGCAGAGATAAGTGCAGGTGGGAGAGGTTAGCAGCAGCCCGACCTGTGCCAAACACCCCTGGTGTCATCCCAGCTCATCTGAACTGCAGTTATCACGGTGTTTGACAGGGCAGTTTCCTTGGGATGAAGCTGTTTAGGGGTGGAAGACTGACTGACAGGCTTTAAGTTAAATGAGGAATGTGGTTTTGCTCCATTAGCTCTGCTGCAGAAGAGGGATGATGAGCTGTGGAGGACAAGGTAGTTGTCCAGCATCTCTGCCATATGCTTTCTGAGTCGCTCTTGTCAGCAGGCCCAGCATGGCCTGGAGTAGCTCTGGAGGTAGAGTTGTGCCTTCACTTACAGTGTTAGGCTGTGAGCAGACAAATCCTGGTCCTTGGGAAACACCTTCAGAGGCACCAGAGTCTCCTGATGGAAGCTAATCAGAAATTCAAAGGAAAGGAGCTGAATTTCTTCCTCTCCTATGGTCTCCTTTCCCAGCATTTCCACTCCTGTCCTGCTACCCAAATGGCTGCCTTAGTGGATGATGCAATTAGGAGGAGATGCTTGCAAGCTGGCAGCAGATAAATACCGGAGACTGAAGTGCTCTGTCCATCAGTCCCTCTCAGGTGGAGCAGTTACTTGTGCCTTGTTGTGACACGTATGTGCTTGCACTGCTTCAGAAACCCCTCCAGGCAGGTTTGGAGAACCGGTGGAGTGTCTCCTATTCGTAGTAAAAGTGATTGCCAGAGCAGATGCTGGGAGTTGGTTTAGCTGGATTAGCAGAAGGTTTCTGAGCTCTGCTGTCATTTTTCACTCGGTGGATGTTGATTCCTGCCTTTGCTGAGGTACATGGGAGGGCAGCTTTCTTCCGCTCTCAGTGTCTCAGTCACGAGGGCCCACTGATGCTGGCTGTCTGGTTTTGTGTTTGTCATGGGGAAAAGTACTCTTCTGGTTTGGACAGCTTCGTAGAGCAGTCAGGCTTTGGAGCGGCAGGAAAGCCAAACTGGAGCAGCAGCCAGGAGGTCTGTCTGGCTCCTACACCTGGAATGACAGTTGCCTTTGCATTTGGTCTTTGTCTCATGGGAGAAGGGAAAAATATCATTCTGGGGATGTATTGTGTCTCCCTAATTACTGATCACAAGGGTTTGAGGTTACTGGTGTAAGGAATGAGTGTCTTTCAGTTGTGTACTGCTTAGCAAATCCCAGTGCAACTGGTGTCAGCCCTCCTTCAGCTACTCTCCCAAGCTCTTTTTCCTCTGTGTTGTCAGCTGTCAGTGGTTTTTGGTTGTGCAATGCCCAGGCTCAGAAGAGCTTTGGGAAGCTTATAATGAGGTTGCTTGTTTGCAGCGAGGCACAGATGATGGGAAGGACTCTCTTGTGATCCCCATGGAAGCGGTGCAGCCTGTGTAGCAGCTCTGAAGGAGTTTGGCTCCTCTTTCAAGGAGCCTCCCACAGTGCCCTTCAGGAGCGAAGGGCTTGGGTCATACAGTATCACCTTGAGAGAACTCCTGCTGACAAAGCTGAGATGACCAGAGCACGGGTGATGCTGGTATTTTTTTCCCCCAGGGTCTTTTGTCTTTTTGGACTTCAGAGCATAAAACCCTGATAGGGCTTCGTCATAGGATTTCGTCGAGTGCTGGGAAACTTCTGACAGAGAGAGGTGTGTAAAGCCCTTGGTAGGATTTCACAGAGTGCTAAGAGGCTTCTGATAGAGAGAGGTCTGGATACAAGTGTTTGCTGACACCTTCACCCCTAACCCACCAGGGGCAAATAGGGCTGGCTCTCCATAGGGGAGCCATTTTCTTACCCCTCTAGTAGTCTGCAGGTGCCCACTTTCCTGAGCCAAGCTCACTTTGCTCTGCCTTCACTGCTGGGAACTGGTCTGATGTGGAGTGCGGTGATGACGGCCACAGGTGCCCTGTGCGCCCAGGCTTGCTGTCAGCCTGTAGCAGAACAGTCCTGGGCCCCCTACACCGACCTTTCTTGGCCACAGGGTTTATGATCTACCAAAAACAAACAAGGGACCCAACCTGTGCTGGGCTAGTTTGTGTGTAACTTGGCAGCTGAGGGTGCTGCCACAAGGCTCTTTGCTATAGCAGATGGGGCTGTTTCCTGCCTGGTTGTTGCTTTCTGGCTGGAAACCTGTTTCAGAGGCAGAAAAGACTTGCTGTGGTTGGATTTTGTGTCATCTTGGGCATCGTGAGCTGGTGGCCCAGGGCCAGGCGTGCTGTAGCAGGGATAACCCTGATTCTGTAGGTCACACTAATCCAGGCTCCGAATCTCTTGTGTGTGTTCAAAGGGTAACTCGAGGTCCAGCAGCTGTTCCAGCATGTTACAGTGAGGCTAAATTCCTAGTTCTAGTCCTCTTGTGGCCCAGTGGCTTTTTCCTCCTGGTGCATCTTGTGGTTCTCTGACAGTCCTTTGACACCTACAAGTACCCAGCTGTGTGTCAGCCACACTGTGCAGCCTGTCTTTGCTCTCTTACTGCAGTGGTTAGGGTTGCGATCTTTTATCTGGCCTCCCAAGCACTGCTCTAAGCTGTGGTGAGAGGAGAGGCTCCAGGTGTTCTACAGATTCCTGGTGAGAATCAGCACCAGGAGAAGCAAGGAGGTGGCAGAAGGGCTGTGAGCTGAGTGCAGAGCTGGTGTGAAAGTGTTTGATGTGAGCCTAAGGACAAGTGCTGAGTGCATCAGTGTTTGATGTGTGCCCAAGGACAAACGCTGAGCCATCTGCTTTTCTTAGCAGATGATGACATTGCGGTACAATGGGTGGCCTGGCTGGGATTTGGCCGACTTCCCTGTAGTCACCACAGTAAAGGGAGTGTGAAGTGAGAGGGGATAGAGGACAACGTCGTGCTGGGGTCGATGCTGCCCCTGGGCTCTCGTCTGCAGTTAGAGCACAAGTGGCACAAGAGCTGCAGTTTTGTCTTGGAAAGTCCTTAGAAAGTTTGTCTGTGAAAAAGGCTCCTTCAATGTTCATGAAGTTGTTTTAAAAATCACTCAAAATTGGGGTGTGAAGCCAGTGTTGTGGTCTGTCTGCACTGTGAGTGTAGAAGCTGCTCAGGAACTGCTTGGTGAGTAGGTGCCTGTCTGACAACTAGCACTAGATTCACTGAAACTGCAGCCTGAAGTGGATCTAAAACATGAGTTTGAGCTGCTGAAGGCTTTTCCAGAGCTGAGGTGTGGTTTGGGGTGACAGTGAGCATCAAGGAACAGAAAGTCAGTGATGACCTTTGGAGAGTGAAGCCATGCATGACCATCCTATTCCTTCTGGCCCTGGGTGCTGTCACCAGAGGGGTTTATGTTCGCTGCAGCAAGAGAAAACGGCAGCTTTTCTGTTGGCAAATGGAGCTATCTCAGTGTGGGATCAGAGCAACGCCAGGTCCCTGTGTGATGAGTGCTGGAGGTGCTCTGTGGGGTACAAGAGTGGGGAGGACCCTGGGCTCCCAGCAGAAGCAAGTCACTGTGTCAGCTCTGCTTGCAGTGTACCGCGACAGTATTCCCTTTCCTCTCCCATCAGGCCAGCTGCAGGAGTGCCTTCTCAGGTATGTTGTTGGGACTTTGACCCCAAATGCCGAAACCCTACTGCAGAGAGGGAGGCTGGGAGAGATGCTGTGGGATGTGGCTCATTTCATGGGGGGCTGCAGTGCTGAGAATTGAGGGTGACACGTGGCAGATTCCTTTTTTCCTGTGAGAAACAGTGAGTGTCCAGATTCTTGTGGGGGAGCGTGGAGAAGGATCCTCCTCTGGCTTTGCGTTATCAGAAACAGGCAACCAGGAGGGAGTCTGGATTGGATGGCAACGCGTGTGTGCTTCAGCGGGGAAGCTGTTGAAGCAGCACCACAGTATAAAAGGGAGGCTGCTTGCAGAGACCCCCAGGGAGATGGAGTTGTGCCGTCCCTCTGCCAGACTCTTCTCCCTCTCTGCAGACAGGCTGCTGCAGACAGAATGGACCTAAACCAGCTTATGGCCTGGTCTGTCAGTTTAATGGGCAGTTTCTGTGACAGGTTTGGATGAAATTTTCTTTGTTAGGGATGTTCTCACTGCCTTTGGGGTTTCTGTTGTAATACTTCTGGTCAGAGGTGGTCTCCTTTACTTTGATGGTGATGGGCTACACAACCTTATCCTTAAGCACTGTGTAAAAACCAACAGTGAACTGCTTCCTGCTGATGGCCCTGCTCCTTGGGCTGGGGTACAGAGCTGTTGCTCTTACATTGAAGTGAGGGGTGGATGAGTCTGGCAAGGAGGGAGATGTTGATTTCAGTCTCTCTGGCTCCCCATAACTCTTCCCCAGCAGGATGACTTCCTAGGATGTGTTGGTGGAGGCCCCCGTCACCCACTCAGCACTGCTTCTGATGGCTGAGCGCTTGTACTTAAACTTTATTTGGGCTTGAGGAGATGAAATCACTCCTTCAGGCTCCCTTTGGATGTGGAAGGCTTCTGCTGAGCTGCTGGTGCTGTGTGTGCTGGGAGGAGAAGTTCTTCAGTAACCTGGTGTGTTTGGTGCAGGGTTCAGGGGAAGCTTTATCTTGGGCTGCTGCAGGTGGAAAAGAGGAGGCAGACAGTGTGGTGATTCCCAGATAGCTCAATGCAGAATTGAGTTCGGAATGGAAAATCGGACAACTTCAAAGGCTGAGGTGCTTGTTCCTGCCTGGCCCGGATGGCTCCACTGGTGCAGTGCTTGGGGCATGTTGAGTTTGGGCCGTGTCCTGCACCGGGGCTCTGGGGAAGAGCACACTTTCCTATTTGGGAGTCTGATACCGTGTGTGTCTTGTCCTCTGGCTGCTGAAATAGAATAGCTCCTGCAGCTGCCTGTTGCGGCTCCGTTACTGCGGTCCTGGCAGCGCCTGTGTGTGTCAGGAACGGCACGCTGTGTGTCCCTGCACGCGTCTCCTTCCTGCTACCTTGCTCAGACCTACACCATTTGCAGCGGCAGCCGCTACCTGAAGTGAGTGTGTGGGACGGTCGGAGAAGAGAGAAACTCATTGGGCTGCCTGTGGTCCGGCTCTCTTGCCCTCCCCATCCCAGCGTGCTTGGGTTAGATCTGGAGTTTCCATGGGCTGCAGAAAGGATTTGAGGGGCTTTTCATGAGTGAAGTCGTCCTCTGAACCTACTGTTCTGGAGCTGCTAAAAGCAGTGGGGACTTTGCCTGTAGGACTGTAGCTGTGAATCCTCCCTGTGGCAGGGCTTTTTGTCCTGGAACAGCCAGATGCCATCAGTGAGCATGAGCAGCTTTAATGGTGAGGTGCATCTGTACTAGAGCTGCGGGTCCTCTGTTAGTCCCTGGAAAACAGCCTTTCTCCAAGCACAAGCAGTACCTTGGCCTGGGGACAAAGCAGCATCTGGCTGAGAAAGTCGGGTGCTGCTGGATGCAACTTCAGCCACCACTTTCCTGGAGTGCAGGGCTGTCTGTGCTGCTCAAGATGAAGGCTTCACAGCTGCTGAGCTGCAGCAGAAGACATCAAGAGGAGTCATGAACCGCTGGGGATGCAGACCCGTTTTTCCTTTGCTTCAGGCAAAACCTGGTTGGTCAATTTTGTTTGTTCCAGTTCCAGTCTGTTGCTGACTGAACCTGCTCTGCAGTTTGTTAGCAACTGGGCCCTGCCTCTCGTGTCAGGAGGGACCTTGGCAGTGGCTGTAGAAGCCTTGAACTTGGCTGCAGCTCTCTGCCCTCAGCAGTGCTGAAAGAACAAAGAAGGTCCAGGCTGTGGCTACTTCCTGGTAGGGAGCCATTGCCACAAGCTGCTGCTCTCCTGTGATCCTGACTGCCCTTTGATGTTGCCTTGGGTTCCCCCAGGAAGGAGGAGCCTTAGCCCTCTGCCTCTCCACCTGGAAGGGGTCTCAGGAGGTGCTTTGGTCCTACAGTGTGCTTCCAGCTGAAAGCACATCCCAGTTGGGAAGCCGGGAATGTTTGAAGACTCGGGGACCGTCATGGTAACTCCAACCCTGGGGCTACGATGCCCTTTCTGCAACTGGCAGCATTAGTGCAAGTCATGACCCGTGTGCCTGCCCTGCTGTGGAGCTGGTGTTTGCTCTGGGCTGACTAAAAGGGTCTGTATGGGGTTGCAGTCATGTGAGAGCCCTGATATTTGTCCATCTGCTAAAGAGTAGCTGTTGGGACCAGAGGTGGTGTGGAAATTACTGGGAGGTGGTGTTGGTGGCTCAGGAGGAATGGGGGTACCTCCACCAGGAAAAAAGCTGAGACTTTTTGTTTTTAAAGGAAGCAAACCCAAAGAGAAGTGCAGGGGGCAGGTGATGGTTGTGGCGAGAAGGGTGCTGCTCAGAAAATAGAAGTGTATCCATACAGGCCCTGTGTTTCAGCAGGCTGCATGTAAAATAAAACCCAGTCTGGCAGAATGAGACTTGAAGAGTGGCTGTAAAAAACGCGGTTTGATTTTCAGATGCCCGTGAAGTGTTTTGGAGGTGGGCAGCAGAGGAGATTGAGGTGTGAGCAGCACACAAAAAGCCGTCACAAAAATCTGAACCATTTTTTGACCATCTCGACTCCTGTGGAGGAGGAGCTTTGCAAACTCCAGACTTGCTGTGAGAGAGCTGTCTGAGAAGCTGTTTCACGCTGAATGTCACTAGAAAGGGCTTTTGAGCAAACAGGAGCTGATAAGACACTGTAAGGAACAGACAGACTTGACTCCCGATTGCTGGAAGGCTGTCAGTCTCAAATTGCTGAGATACTTGTGCCTGTGTCCTGTGGCCCTTGGTACCACAGACACTGATAAAGGCGGTGCCGTGGCATGTTCTAAAGAGGGGCGTCTTGGGGAGCTGGGGGAGGCACGTCAGGCAGCTCAGCACCTTGCCAGTGGCACCTTGGAGGAAGGGCTGTAGAGGGAGTCCTGGGGACCACAGACAGGTGGGTCTGTTTCGCCACCAAAGGCTTTTGACATCCTCACTGTGGATGTGGAGGAAAGGCCCAAGGGCTGGTGAGAGCACAGGGTGCCAAAGGAAGGGCTCCATGGTCATTGTTCAGCATGAGTGAAAGTCAGTGGAGAGCTGGTTTTCATCCTGTGGGTGACCTCAGGCATGAGAGACAGCCGTGAAATCCTCAGGTTTGCAGAGGATCCTCCTGCAGGTGAAGGCATACTTCACTGAGGATGGAGAAATCCAGAAGGACCTCCCAGTTCCAAGGAGGACAGGTAGTGGTACAGGAACTGCAGTGCTGCAAAGTGTGGGATTCCTAAGGGAAAAATGATGTATACTGGGCTGTGGGGAGAGAGGGTAGGACGAACAGATCCCAGCACTGCTGTGGTCTGCTGTCGTGTTGAACACTAAGCGAGTGTCAGTCCATCTGACCTCAGAAAAGTCCCTGCCTCTAGCTCCTGGATGCAGACTGAGGGCCTCTGAGAACCGGGTTTTGCTCTTGTTTTACTACCAGTGGTGAATGACGTGTGCTTGAGGCAGGTGAGGACTGTCTGGGTGGGCATCAAATATGAAGGGAAGTTGAATGGTGTCTGGATCTTTGCCCCAGCATATCGACTGTGCAGTGTAAGCAGGACAGAGAGCACTGCCTGCTCTGACATAGCTCTGGGTTTGCCTCCTCATTCCTGACTTCCTTGCCACTGCTGACAGTGAAAAGCTCCGTTTGGGACTGAACACAGCTCATGAGTGCTTGGAGTGTTGGTGAGAGGAACAAAAGGGACTTGTTTGGGCACCAAATCAACAGCACATTGTTCTCCCAGCGCTGCTCCCTGTTACCATCTATAGCAGCCACTGCCGTGGCAACGGGCATTTGCGAGATCCAGCCAAGACCTTCCAGGGCTGCAGCATGACTCTGCTCCCTGCTCATTGTGGTCTATTAATATCGGCATTTCCCGCCTTGCAGCCAGGAAGTTTCTTCTTCCTCATGCACCAAGTGGGAGGGATGAGCTCATTTAGAATCAGTTGTGGGGAGAAGTGACACTGGGGGTTTCCTGGGGTTTTTTGGTGGTTGTTCTGGTTTGTTTTGTTCTGCAGATCCTGCCTGGTGCTGCCAGCTCTGCAGCCCCCTCCTGAGCCGAGCTCTCTCTTCTGTTTATAAGAAAGCGCAGTCTGAATGTTTAGTTCTTTGGGTCCTTTATCCCCATCAGGCGAGGACTAAGAGGTGACATCTAGCCGCTCTCCCAGCTATACACCCAAGGGTGAGTGTTTGTGTCAGACTGCTGTGGTCAAGGGGAGGGGCAGCTGCCCATTCAACACGGTCTGGGCCAGGCTTTGGGCTGCGTGACTTCTTGACTTTTACGCCTGGTTATTTAAGCAGGATGAAGTGTGTTCAGGTTTGTGCTTCGCCTTTTCTTGGCAGCAGTTGGATTTAGCCGTGTTTAAACCACCAAGTGCACACCCATCTTCCCAAGCTCCACCAGCATGCCCTAGGAATCGCCTTTGAGTGGGAAGCAGGTCAGATACCATTGCCAGGTCTCTTAGCACCTCCTGAGAAGCTGTGGAAAGATGGGACTTGGGTTTTTGCTCTTGCCAGCAGTTCCTCTGTAGTCTGGGCATCTGTGATGGGCTGCAATGGGAGAGGGCTGAGGTCATGAGTCTGCCTGCAGCTCTGGTTGTGTCAGTCAGCTCCGCAGTCACCGGGTTTGATCCCTCCGGAGGAAACAACTGTTTTGCCACCCCAGTCTCCTCTGCCCAGGGAATTTACTTCTCTTCTGCTGAAGAGCAGCTATTAACTGTAGAAGCTGCTGTGCCCATCTTCCTCACCATCCTGAGAGTTAAGAGAAGACCGAGCAGTCTCGTGTCCCTTACTTTCTGGCACCCTCGAGTCTTGCAGCTTCTGATGTCTCTGTCTTTGACATCACTCTTCCCCAGCTCTCCCCCTACCCCAGTGGACCTACTGTCGGGAACAGAAGGGTTAGTGAAAACCCCGAGCCTTTCGTTCTGTCACTCTCCCTGGAGAAGCTGGAGAAGAGAGCAGATGCCCTGCAAAGGGTTCGTCCAAGGCAAGAAGTCCTTCAGTCCTGTCCACAGGGGATGGCTGCATCCTGTGCATTTCCTCGAGAGTCTGACTGTGGTGCCGCTGTGGCACTGCCAAGGGCTGAGGCTCCCTGGGGAGGCTGCACGCATGATGTGAGGGTTGAGTTCAGCAAAGCAGGCCTGACTGAGACAGAGCTGGTCCACACAGTCCAGCTGTGTTTTCTCCTGGACCTCTCCAAGAAACAACCAAGACCCTTTCTGAAGGCCTTTGGTGACTGACAGAGTTACTGATCAATAACTGGCTGCTTGCTGACTGGGGAAGGTTAGTCTCTCCTTTGTTTCTCTGGCATGGTGGGAGCAAAGGCAGATTTGGGGCTTTAAGTGCTCCTGCTTTGTTCTGAGCATGAGGTTGCACAGATGTTCGGCTTTAGAAAGGCTGTGGCTGCATTTTAAGGCCAGGATGACCAACTCAGTCCTTGTTTCTTGTCAGATCGAGCCAGATCTAGTCACCAGAACTACACCTAGCAAGTGTTTGTGTTGGTTTGGGGTTTGGAGGTGCTGCTGTGGTCACTGGCACAGGCCCAAGTGTGCAGCACACAGAGCTCCTAGATACAGCTCTTGCCCACAGTTTTGGAGATGCACTGGGGGGAAGAGGTGTCAGTTTGGGGGGGCACTTAAACAGGCCTCTCCTTTCAGAGGGAGCTTTGTCTGTGGTTTGCTACATCAGAACTAAGACCAATGGAAAAGTCAGACACGGTACTGTGTGTTTTCATCCCAGGCTGCTGATTCACTGGTCTCGAGGTGAGCTCTTCAGAGATGGAGGTATGCGTGGAGCAGGGAACTGCTGCTCCGTGGGGCCAGTGTGCAGGAGGGGAGTGGTGCTGTGGGGTTCATTGGCCCCGGAGCATTCATTCCGTGTTGTGTCCAACACAGTCTGTTTGGCAGTTCCTGTGGGCAAACCAAATGTACATTTTAATGGAAAATGGGTTTGTTTGCTTATGGTTTTGTGAAGGGTTTATGAACTCTGTGGCTGAGGCTTTCAGCTGTTTAGTTACTGCCTTTCTTCCCGTGCCAGAGGAAAACTGTGCTCTGGGCTGGGCAAAATGACGGCTGCGAAGCGGCTCCTCTGTGGAGTTCGTCAGGATGAGTTTGCTGGGGGCAGCTCGGGGCGCAGGGGAGAGTTGCCGCTTTGCAGACTCTCTTTTCTGTTGCTTCTGACTCACTGCCAGACTCCTCTGCCTCCCAGCACCGCAGTGGTTAACTGGAGTCACGCGTAACAGGCTGGGACAGCCAGTACTTTGAAGAGCTGCTCTGCATTTGTTCCTGCTCAGTGTTTTTAACAGAGTCGGCAGAGGCAGCTGCAGTGGGAGAGATTTGCCAGAGAATGAAGTGGCCTAGAAAAGCTGTGATGAACACTGTCATCTTTGTTCTGTACCTCCGGCCACCAGCTCCCGTGGGCTCGGCCAGCTGAGAAATGGCCTGGTCCCTTGCAAGCCCCATCTGTGCGTGCGCGTGAGTGTTCAAGGGACTCTGTGTTTCAGCTAATAAATGACTGGCAGTCCTTTAGATGGAGAGAGACAGAGGGCCATTCTTTGGCTACTGCCACACATCTAGGAGTGCTGCTGCTTCAGACGGTGGCTGTGCAGACCCCTGTCCAAAGCCTGGTGCTCTCCATCCCCTGTTGGCAGGGACTCAGCAGCTGGCCCTAGGTGACTCAGGGCTGTTGGTGCATAGTCTGGCCCGGCCTTGCAGGTGCTCCACCCTGTAATGACCATCTCGGGCTGCTCCCTCCCTGCACTGCTGCCATTTCCTCTGCCACCTGTGGAGAAGCTGAAGCTGTGGTGGGTTTGTTTTGGTCTGGTGCGAGTTTTAGACCTGAGGCGGGTGTCTCGAGGTCTTTTCAGTCCCTGTCCGCTTTTGCTAAGGTGGCTTCTCAGCCCTGAGGAACCAGCTGGTGGGTTTTCCTTTCCTGGTTGTGTAGGTTGTTTTCTGTTCCTGTCATTGCAGTTCTCACCCACCAGCAGAACTCAGAAACCTCTCTGGGTGTTTTCTCTTTGCACAGTGTTTCCATCTCAGAGCCTCTGGCCCTTGGCCATTTGCTTTGCTCCCTCGTAGCTGCTGTGGGCTCTCTCTTCCCCTCAGTGAAGAACGGTACAAAACCAGTTCTCTTCTCCTGTGTCAGGAACTAGATGTCCTGTAGCACTGCAGTGTGTTAGCAGCTGTGCAGCACCTCTCGTGGTTTCACCCAGCCCAGGATCATCGAACCGTGCTTGGAAATGAGAACCACTTGCAGGTGTGTCCCTTGTGCACAGTGAGCACAAGTTCCTGGGCTGCTGTCCTTGGCATCGGCTGGCTGAGGCAGCAGCCACAGGGCTTTGTGGTGGTGCTGGAAGGAATCATGAAATCAGTAGTGGTGATGGAGGAGTCTGTGAAGACTAGATCTCAGCCCAGAGGCAGCTGGGCAGAACACGCCAGATAAATGGGGACTTGTGTCCGTCATTCCTAGAGTGACAGAGAGGGCAGCGAGGGCTGCTGCGCCCTTGGAATAGCAGAGGTGTCATGTGGGACAGACATGACATGCTGTGGCAGCGGCAGAGCACTGGGCAAGTGCTGCTTCTCCAAGGCCCCAGCTTCTGCCCTGCACCCTTTGGCAGGTACCTGCTCTCCACCTTGTTCCTGCAGCCGTGTCAGCAGCGGGGAATGTTGCCCTGCTGACTTACTGCTGTTGTGCGGCTGGCAGGGCATGGGGGACTTGGAGATCCACGGAGACTGGAACAAGCCACATTCAGTCAGTGGGTAGCCCCGTGTGCTGGGGCTCATTGGGAACGTCCAAGACTCATGTGACTGTTAGCTCTGCCCCTTCCTCTCCTTGTCTGTCCATTCCCCTGATAGAAATGGGAACAGACTAGGCCTGGGTTCAGGTTTCCATTGATGCTGGGAAGCTCTTAGGTGCCTGGAGTCCGATCTCAGACCCTTGTGCCTGCGCACGCTCCAGAGTGGGGTGAAGCCAATGTTGCTAAGATGGAGGTTTTCCCGTGCAAATCCCGTCTGTTGAGGACACAGTCTGGTGACAAGTGTGGTGACATGGGGTGACGGTCACCGTCACAGCACAACACTGCTGGTATCGCTCGGGATCCTGGCAGCGGTGGACCTGGCCTTGTGTGCCGGGATTGCTGCAGTCTGTGCTGGCAGCACTGAGCTGCACCAGGCCCAGCTCCTCTGCAGGGCACCCTGGGCAGGAGCCTCCGGCTGGCAGCAGCCCTCCCCCACAGCTGGAGTTTGGATGGGGCTGTGGGTCCCTGCACCACGATTTGGAAGCGGGGAGGATGAAAAGTGCCAGTACAGCTTTTTTTCCTTCTGAAACTCGTTCTCAAGTGCTCAGCCCTTAAAAGGAAAAACAACTCTGCTGAAGCCTCCTCTGAGCTTAGGAGATGCTGCTGTGTCTGGAGCAAAGCAGAGCTTTAGGGAGGCTGTTCAAGGTTTGGGAACTGGGTCCCGCTCTGATGTGTGAATGATGGCTCCAGCCGTGGTGGCCGGGGCTGATCCGAGGGATGCTGTGGTGGCAGCTTGAGGGCTGGATCTTGTAGCCCCTGGAAGCTGGCTCACTGCTCTGCTGTGATCTGTGGCTCAAGATATAGGAGGGGTTTTGTTCTTTGGTCATGTAAAGGCCCTGAGTTGGATGGGACAGGATGCAGGAGTGGGGATTTGTATCCCTGGCCAGTTTGGGCACCCTTACAGAGAGCAGAGGGAAGCACGTGCGACCTTTCCAATATTGGATGGTTTTCTACACGTGTTTTGCCTTCTGCCTAGGCTGCAGCGGCCACAGCCGGCCTCCCACTGTCCTGCAGTTTGAGGTGCTGCCCTTCACCAGCAGTGTGGGCACAGAAGCAAGCAAGAGGCCTTTGGCCTTCAAAGGAGCAGCAGGTCCTTTCTCTGGGCTCAGCACCAGCCCTGCTCTGTGCCTTTGGCAGGGGCCCTGCAGCAGGAGCCTCTGCTTACCCCAGCTGCACCCAGTCTGCACCATCAAGGTCTTTTAACGGGAGTGGGTTTTACTACTTCTCCTGCCCTCAGGTGTGCTTCCCTGTAGTGTTGGTTTGTGCAATCCCCTGGTGACTGGCCCCACATCTCTGCTGCCTCAACTCCTCTTCCTGCTCTGTGGTATCCATCCAGTAGGTGCTTTATGCTCTGTCCTGAAGCCATGACAATGAGGATGTTTCTTGGCCCTCGCTCTTCTCTCTGTTGCAGAACCTCCAACATGTGGAGGAGAGATGGAGGATGAGGTGGAGGTGAGCAGCACTTCAGGTCCCTCTGCCTTCCCCTCACCATGGGGTGCTCTGCATGGCGCTGTGGCAAGCCTGGGAGTGCTCTCTGGCTCTGGATCTCCATGAGCCTGTGGCTGCACTGCGCTGCTCCGGGTTGGTGGTGGACAGTGGAGCATGTGTAGTTTCACGTGGGGGATGTCAGTGCTGCCCTCCCTTCTCCCTGCTGAGATGCAGTGATCTGAGACACCTGTGCATCCATCCCAGTTCAGGTTTGGGTGCCCTTGTCCAGGGCCTTATCCCTTTGAGGCTGTCTTGTTATCTCCTTGGAGAGCATTCCCTTGCCCCTCCAGATGTAGGCACCCCAGGAAATCAGAGCCATCTGCAAAGACCTTGTTTCATGTTTCTCTTTTGAGACAGGATTTTGGAGGAGTGTGCTGAGGAATGGGCTGTTAATTCTGGCACTGTCCTGGACCTGGGGTGGCTGACAGCAGCAAGGTGGGAGCCAGCAGTGCTGGCACAAGGGCTGGGGAAAGGCTTGGAAAGTAGCTGGGGAGGAAATAAGAACCAGCAGAGTCTGAGCAGCCGAAAGGCCACCAAGTTCCAAGCTCTCTTCTGCCTGTAGCCCATCCAGGCGGTCGTGCTGAGCTCTGTTCTCCTCTGTAAGGTGCTGCAGGGCTGGCTCTGCTTTCCGAGGGCTGTCCCTGCTCTGCTCACACTGGAGCTGAGTGTTTGTGCTCCAGCTCTGAGCAGTTGCAGTAATTAGCTCTATATTTTCACAGTCGGGTCTGTCTCCTGCGAGGCAGAGGTCACTTTGTTTGCACAGAGCTTATTTTTGGAAGCAGGAGAATTTTAGGAACCGGCTGAGGTTTTATTTAGTTTAGTGCCCCTATAATTTCTGTGAGAAGGGTGTGTGTGTTCAGGAGCAGCTCAGCTATAGATACCCTTGTCTGTGGGGGGAGGACAGGGTTGGTTTGAGTAACGGATTGTTTTTCCTAAGGTCTGAATTACAGCTTTTCTGGGCTTGGCCGAGAGAAGGTGGCGAACAGAACCTGAACTGACTGAGTCAGCTGGTGGAGCACTGCTGCTAGGTACTTCTTGGAGGCCCTCTGCAGCTCCAGAGACAGATGACAGATGATTACAGCTGTGTCCTGGTTTCAGTGAGCAAATCCGGGCAACATGGGGCCACCAGGGGGTTGCACTTCATTGCTGTCTGCTCTGAGTGAAGTTTTTCTGAGGGGAGTTTGTTTGGCAGCCCACCCAGAGTGCTGAGGTGGCTCTGCCTGTCGTGCAGAAGGTGAAGGAGGAAGCATGATCCTCCCAAACTGTCATGTTGGGGTGCTTGAGCACAGCCTCAGGGTAGCTCTTCAGCCAGCTGGGAGCCTGGACCTGCTGAAGAACAGCAGTGTTGGTGGCTTTGATGCCTCTGGGATGGTAACTGCTCCCCATTTATTAGCTAATTTGCCTTGGGCCTCCCTTGCAAATGGAGAGGAAAAGAAAAACGTTCCCAGGAAACTTCTTTAACCCATGAAGGGAAGTTGGAATGAATTTGATGTCAAAGTTAAGCCCTTATCTCTCTACAGTCCTGGTTTATCACGTCTGTACAGAGTTCCTGATGTTTGTGTTTGAGGCTCTTGTGGCAGCCCAGGGCTGGCCCTGCTCCTTGCTTGTCCTCCCTTCTTTGCACATGGTTGTGACTGTCCCAAACTCCTTGGAACCTCAGTGTATTCTCTGCAGATGGGTTCAGTTCCACAGCAGTCACCGTCAGCCCCTTAGTTAGAAGGAGAACGAAGAGGCCACCCTCCCAAGACATCCCCTTGCGTGCCTTTGCCCGCAGAAGCAACTGAGGGCTGGTAGAGCGGAAGGCTGTAGTCAGGCTCGCTCAGCCGCGGCCAAGAGCCATGAGGAGGAGGATCTGTTACTGTCAGCAGCCTGCACTTCACAGAAAATAGACGACCTCTCCTCGCTGCCGAGGAGCAGCAGCACTGGTGGAACCCGCTGTGTTCCAGCGCTTCGGCAATCCAGTCACCAGTAAGGCAGATCAAAACCAGTGTGTTATTGAATGTTGACGAGACTGATCGTTCAGCTGGGCCGTGCAGGAGTTCTTGGTGTTTTTCCCTTTCAGAACATGCACTCTGCGTAACCTCCTGTCTCTCTCCCAAGTTTTGTCTGTCTGCGTGTGTCTGTGTTGCTTTTGGGGGAGGCTCCTACCACACCGGTTCCCCTTCCTGCCAGGGGTGATGTGCTGGGCACTCTTCCTTTGGGTGAAGCCCCCCTGCCTTCCAGCAGCAGCATGTTCTCCCCTACCCAGGGTGCTCACGTGGTGTAAGTGACCTTCTCAGTCCTCTGCCCCTTTTGCACTTGACTGCCTGTCTTTCCTGGAAGCTATTAGGGTGCTCTTGTAGGTCACTGCTCCTCTTGCATCCCCTGAAAGCTGTCCCTTGGTTCCTTTCGCCCTGCACTCCCTGCTGCTCTCTGCAGGGACATGCTTGTCTTGCTCTGCTCGCAGCACGGCTGGGCTCTGCTGCTGCCCTCCTTTCCCCCTTTGTACCCTGTTGAGGAGTGACACCTCTTTGCAGCGGATGATGCCCTTGGTGCTAGCAGTGACTTGCTGATGTGTTCGTGTTCCTGGGGTTTGATAGGCGACCGCATGGAATTAGCTGGGCTGGTTCCTGCCCTGAGCCGTGGCACGGGGTACGGCTCTGTGTGTTCACTCGGAGTTGGGGAGCTCATGAGTTTTTGACCAGAAAATAAGGAGCAGCAGTCCAGGTGCTCTCTGGACACAGGGCTCTGCTTGCAGGCAGGCTCTTGCTCTTGGCGACACCCTGCTTGGCTCGGCCAGGAGAGGTGCTGGTGAGGGGCCCGTGGGGCAGTGGCAGGCTGTGTCTGTTCTTTGGGCCACACTACACCCAGCAGGCTACGAGGAGCTTTGTCCCACCAGCCAAGGGATGAGGGAGAGAGGTTGCGGTGCAGTTGGTACCTTCTGGCCACGCAGATGTGGGCTTGGGGCAGAGGCCTGGTGAAGGGAAGCCCCAGAGGTGCTTGTGGGCAGGCTGCCCGCATTGTTGGGAGCCAGGGGTTTGTTCTCAGGTGGCACTAACTGTAGCGCGTATCTCTTAGCAGGAGCAGATCCTGCTTTGCAGAGGTCCCCTGCTCTTAAGGGAGTTCCCTTGCGCGGGGCAGCAGCCCATGATGGGAGTTATCAGCTCACAATGCTCGTCCACCCTGGGCCAGTGAGGTGATGTTGGGGTGCGAGGGTGACCTCCCCTTCCCTGTGCCAGGGAGATGCTGAATTCGCTCTGCCTGGTCTCAAACTCTTCCCCTTCTCTTCCCTGTGCTGCTACGTTGCTGAATGACCCCAAGCAGTGCTTTGGTCTGCGTCGCCCTTGCCCAGAGGCAGCAGCTCTGCGTGACTCCCAGACAACCTGTTTGCCTCAAGCCTGCAGCCCAGACTAATGTGGCTCTCATGTCCCTGCAGTGCAGACTGGGTGGAGATCATCGAGCCCCGCTCCCAAGAGCGGATGTATGTCAACCTGACCACTGGCGAGTGTGGCTGGGAGCCCCCTCCCAACCTGAAGGTCCGCCAGTCAGACCAGAAGCAGTGGTGGGAGCTCTTTGACCGGAACAACAACCGCTTCTACTACTACAATGCCATCACGCAGCAGACAGTGTGGCACCGGCCCCAGGGCTGTGACATCGTGCCCTTGGCACAGCTCCAGGCCGTGAAGCGCGGCTCCCAGCCTGACTGCCGGGGCAGCGCCAGCAGGAACACTCCCATCCAGATGGCCCTTCTGCAGGACACGGAGAAGGGCAAGGGAGAGTGCACCACGGAGAAGATGGAAGACCCTGGCAGGTAGGGAGAGCTTTATCCTTCTCTGTTCATGTCTGGTGCGTGACGTCGGTTGCCGCTGGCTGTCTGGCAAACAGGCCAGGGAGCCGTGCTCCCCTGAGGGGGTGCGGCGCTGGAGCACAGTTCTGCCAGGCCAGCGACCGCTGCCGCGTGCCCTTCTCTTCCTGGGGCACAGCATCCACTTTCACTGCTGTGGTTCGCCTTGAGTGTCCCGAGGCTGGGTCAAGCCTTGTTTGTGTTAGGTGCCGTAAAAACACACCCCAGAAGATAGTGGTGGCCTAGGAGCCCTTTGTGTGTTAAACGAGGGATGTCACCTGTTGATGGGAGCTCTGTCAGGCAGCATGGGGGGGCTTGCTGGCGGGGTTGAGCTGTCGAGCAAGGGATTAGGATGCCGCACGGTGCTGCTGAGCCCAGCTTGGCTGCGTCTCCCTCCCCACTTGCTTGTGGCTTCTGGGGCAGGAGATGGGGCTGCAGACGCAGAGCTCCTGGGCATTGCTCTTTGTTCACATCAAGCCCTGAATGCAGGACTGGTAACAGGGTGCCATTTCTTTTGGCTGAGAGATTTTATCACCCTCAGACCAGTCTGACAACAATCTGGGGCTTTCTCTGTACTGAAACTTTGCCAGCTGTAGCTGCACCAAAGCATTCCCATCCCTTTCCCATCCGGGTCTCTGTGGGGATGACCCCTCCACATAGGGCACTGCCAGGACTCCTCTGCCTCCCTCCTGCCCATCTGGAAGTCACTCTACCCTGGGGAATGTGGTACCAGCAGCCAGGCTGGCTGCACATTGAGCAGAGTTGGGTCATAATAAGAAGTGACTTGTGTGAGGGCTAGAGCAGAGCACGGGGGAGCCTGGCGCTCCTGCCACCCGCTCCTGCCACCCACTCCTGCCAGTGTTTCTTGTCCTCACTGCTGGGCGGTCACAGAGTCAGGGAATTGTTTTGGTTGGAAAAGACCTTTAAGGTGATCGAGTTCAACAATTGACCCAGCACTGACAGGGCACCACTGAACTGTGTCCTTGCACAGGGCATAAAATACCCTGACTTGGACTGTCAGGAGGGGATGTGGCCTCTGCTTCAGCGTGGGGAATGGATGTGCCGGGAGGGTGAGAGACGCCAGATCTACAGCCCCTTCAGCAGGGAGGACCCCACGCAGGCCCCCTTGTAACAGAGGGAGTGATGTGGCCTCTCCTTGCCAGCCATGCTAGTGCTGGACACCATCTCGGGCATCACTGCTGGTTCTCCTGCAAGGAGTGGGGCCGGGAAGGGGTTTGTCCTGAGCCCAAGGTTTTTGCAGCAACCTGGAGGCACCTTGAGACTGCAACAAACTCAATTGAAGGGCAGATGCTGGATGAGGTCGAGTGGCAGCTCACTTGGGAGCTAACAGGTTGCTTGGACCCACAAGGCTTTCCCAGATCCTCACACCGGTAAGCAGACAGCACTTGCCCATGGAAGCAGATCGCTGAGCACTGTTTCCTTGCACGTGTGTGAGGTGTCATCACTGCTGTTTGTGAGTGGTGCTTCTGTGTCTGGTGGTGGTGCAGAGAACAATTTCCCTGCCCGAGTCTGACACGTGAGGAGACACCCCTTGCCTTTTGCTAGCTCTTGGGGCAGAGGGTGAAGAGCTGAGGCCAAAGCAAGTGCTCCTCGGTGAGAGCTAATGCCCTTGCTGGGAAGTCTGGTTTAGAAACAGCCAAAGCTCACCAGGCTTGCCTGCTCTGCTGTGTTCTCCAAAGGCAAACACGAGTGTCCTCTCTTCCCTCAGTTGGGACCCATCTGTATCAGCAGGGTGAACGCGCCGAGTCTTGTTGGTAGCATTGGGCACCTTTATAGGTACCTGCACCCAAGGCAGTTCTGCTTTTGTCTCTAACAGCAGCAAAAAAGACATTTCTTCCCTTCATGTTTGTCATCCCGTGAGAGATGGAGAGGCCAGGAGAGCCCAGGAAGCACCTCCTGCACAGAGCTGGGGGAAGGGATTTCACCCTGTACTCAGTAATACTTCGAGGTCATGTTTTGTTTTACCAGCCTGGTTTTTCCTCCCCCTTTCTCCCTTCTGCCTTCTGTTCACACAGCTAAAGCTGCTGTGCCCACTGCCACTGGTGCTGCCAAACCCTCTGTGTGCTGCTGTCCACAGCCTCACGCAGGGCAGAGATGCTTCCTGGACAGGCAGGTGTCTGTCATGCTGCTGCTCCTTGCTGCCTCTTCCTTCCATCTACTGCCGATCCCACCCTCTCCCTTGCTACCCCACCGCTCACTGCTGCTCTTCGGCTCTTCAGAGCAAACCGGCGTGGAGCAGCCTTCTCTAGGCACTGGCCCTTGGCTTCCTCAGGTGGCGCAGGCAGGTTGGCCCCCAGGAAATGGCAGCTGCCCACTGAGGGGGAGAAGCTCTTGCAATCCCCAGGGCCTCCTGGAGAAGCTGTTCTTGGGATTCCTGACACAGGCTTGTTTTCTTCTGCCGTTGGCTTTGGGACCCAGGACAGGAACACAACGCACTTGGCAGGAGTTTGCAGAGGTCTCCTTGGGGTTGTGCAGCCCTGGGCTTCCGTGGGCTCTCCGTCCCGCCTCAGGCACCTGTGTCCCTGAGCATTCCCTCTGTTAAAACACTGGGAAAACAACTTGCTGGACAGGGCAGACCTGAGGTGCAGGGCCTTCTCTTCAGGCTTCTGGGAGGGAAGAGCAAGCATTGGAGCTCGGGAGCTTGTGGAGAGCTGCCGGCTACACTGGGCCTGCTGGAGCTGGGTGCGGGCTGGGAAAGCCAGAGCTGGGTCGGGGTGTTTATGTTGGAGCTCCTTGAAAGCATTCCTCAAAGGAACCGTCCCAGGGGACTCTGCTGCTGGTGGCTGAGAGCATGGCCGAGAGGCTGCGTTGGGGTGTTTCTCCACCACTGGTTTTGCTTTCCGTCAGGGCTTTTGTTGCTCAGAAGGACGAGGCTGGGCTGCTTCTCATGGTGGGAAATCAGGAAGTCCTCGCTCTCCTCTGCTTGGTCTTTTCAGCAGGCTGGGGATGGGGTTGAGGGAGGCTGCCTCCAGGCAGGGCCCCAGGAGATGGTTCATGGCTGCAGAAACTATCCTTTCAGAAAAACTCTGTCGTCTCTGCCTCTCTGGTCTGTCACGGCCAGGGAAGCTGGAGATGGCACGTTCTGTCCAGGATGAGACTGCCATAACCCACGGTCAGAGGCTTCACTCAAACCTGCTGGTCAGGAGCACTGTGATGGCCACGTTCAGGCTGGAGCCCGGCTCCCTTGGCCCTCAGTGACACTGCAGTGGCAGAGCAGCTCCAGCTGTTTGAGGGACATCCTGGTGAAGCCATGCAGGGCTTGTCACTCTGCTGTGACGTGAGGAACTGGTGGGTGCAGTACTCTCTCCCTGAAGCAGAAGCGTCTGTGGACACACAATGGGCATTAGGATGCCTCAGGGAGACAGCAGGGAGGGGTGCCCAGTGAGTCGCAGAGCCACGCGTCCTCCTGAACACCACCCCTATCCTGCCTCCTTGCTTGGTGCCTCTGATGGTCACCCCCTGCTCCAGGCATCGCACCTCCAGGAAGAAGCTACTGATGGCAAAACAGCTGCTCCGTGGCAGCTTGGGCAGGCGGAGGGGAGCCAATCCCAAATCCTTTGGTGCTTCCCAATAAGTCTCTTTTGAGACCGGGCTTGGGTCAGTTCTGGCTGCAATGCTGTGAGCGGGAGGCAGTGGCTGGGGGACAGGCCTCCATGGCAGTGGCACCTCTGTCCAACACTACTCCTTTAAAATAAAACAGAAGGGAAGGTCCCAGGAGCAAGGAGGGACCCCAGGATGGAAAGTAAAGGATGTTGGCCCTTTCTGAAACCCTCGCTGATCACCCAGGCAGTTGGCACAAGGCAGAGCTGTGTCTGTCCTGGGAAGGAGCCAAGCCCTGCAGAAGCCCTGGTGCGGTGTGGTGCAGGCAGAGGGTGATGGCCTTTGGAGCCTGGCCCAGAGCCAGTGGCTGCACCCATGGCAGGTGGCATTGCCAGTGCCTCGCCCAGCATGGCCAGGCCCAAGGGAACCAGATCTCAGGGCCCTGGGACTGGGCTGGGAGCGTGCTCCGCACAGAGGCTTGGTGGGAGGCGTAACACGTGCCCTGTGAGCCAGGGACGTTCACCCGGTGCACCTCCAACAGCCCTCGCGGGTTTTCTGCAAAATAAACGCCAGTTGCAAAATCGGCTCGAAAAAGCACTTGGCCTGGCGGGAGTGTCGTCAGTCAGATGACTCGAAGGCAGGCGCCGCGTTGTTCCCAGCTCACTGCGTGAGTGCTCTAGACCAGCTGCCTGCTCTTCCGCTGGTTGCTCGGGTTGCTGAGCTGGCTCGTGGGCTGAGGGCACTGGAGGCTGTTCTCATACCTCAGTGCTACTGGTAGCAGGCAGGTTATGGTAGGATGAACCTGTTTCATGTCATGGTTCTGTTGTTGGTGACTCAGGAATTTACCGTGTGTGTAGCGACAACGAGTTTCTGCTTTGGGAAGGGGGATCTGCAGGAGCAAACGGTGAGATGCTGAAGTAACTGGCTGGGGAATCTCCAGGCACGTAGACACTAACAGTCCGGTGTTTGGGTAGCAGCGGAGGGTACTTCAGCTAGTACAGTCCTTCAGTAACGCCCTGTCTTTGTGTCTTTCTCCCTGTAGGGAAACTCCTACCCACTGGCAGCCTCTGGCAGGTACGAAAGCCGCCATGCTGGTCAAGGTGAACAGCCTGAGGCAAGCGCAGAGCTCCTCGAACAGTTCCCTCCAGCTGCAGAGCTCTCCAGACGCCGGCAGCCAGAAGCCTCTTCCAAAGGCAGCCATATATGCGCAGCCTCACTCCGCGTCCCAGAGCCCCGGAGCCACAAAGCGACTGCCCGCAGGAGAAGCGAAGCAGTCTATGCAGATCAAAAAGACGGAGAACGGGGGCTTTTGCCTGGTGCTGACAAACGGCCCCACTTCGCAAACACCTCCGAGGAGCCGGGCAGGAACCCCCCAGCCTGCCTCCCCCAAGTACGCCTGCCCCGCTCCAATATACGATGAGCCGTCGCTAGAGTCTCCGATCTATGATGAACCCCCAGTGGACATGGACACGGAAAGCGTCAGTGTGAGCGGGGTGTCTCCACCAAGGTCACCAAGCAGTAGCTTGAAAAAGCAGCTGCAGCCAGCTAAGTTGCTACAGCACCCAGGGCTGCTGCAGCAGCAGGCTGCCAAGAAGCACGTGATGAGTCCGTTGTCCACGGAGTACAGCCCGGCCGGCAAGGAGTACATCAAACACATGGTCAATGTGGACCAGTCATCCAAACCCTCCCACTCCTCTACCGTGGCAGCTGCCACCTCTGTTAAGCTGCCCGGTCAGCTCACGTCAAAAGACAGCTTCAAGCAGTCTTGGAGGATCTTGGAAGCCAACGTCCTCAAGAACATGGAAGCCCACCACAGCCGGCAGAACAGCCTGCAGACCCAGGAGTACCCGACCGGTATAAGCCATCAGGATTCCGGTTACTCGACTGGTCCTTCCCCAAGCTTGAGGAAAAGGAAGGGAAGGAGGCAGGGGACAGGTCAGGGAAGACCGGGCTCTGTGGGCAGCGGCAGCGAGCTCACAGCTTTGAACGAGAAGCTGATGGCTGAGATGCGCGCTGTGGTGGGCAGGTCAGCCGCCTGCAGGGGAAGCAAAGCCAGCCTGGATGCCGACAGTCTGGAGAGCGGCATCCCCTCAGAGAGCACCAAAGTCAGGTTTCAGTCCGACCACTTGAGAAGGTGCATCAGCCGGGGCTCCAGAGATGACATCTCAGCCAGCAGTAGGTCTCTGTGCAGACAGGGCCTGGAGAGCAGGGGCAGCTTGCCCAGCGACGTGGCTGCTCCGCACGATGTGCTGAGGCAGAAGAGGACGTTTGAGACAGTCGATTCTCTAGAGAAGAACGTGACTAGCCAGGCGAGCTTGGCTTCATCGGATGCTACCCACCACTGCTCCCAGGTACCTCCCTGTCTGCACCAGGTGAACTCGCACACTTTTGCTGGGCTTTGGTGGTGCAGAGCTGGGTACCTGCAGGGCAACTTTGGCCCTATGTGACTCTCGTGTTACAGCGAATCGTTTGGCAGTTTCATTGCACAGCCCTTGAGACCTGTTGGAAGGGCTGTTGTCCCATCTCCAGGATGTGTTAGACCTCGTGGCACTGACTGGGAGAACTGGGACTGGATCGTGCGCAGGAGGGGCTGGGTTAGGGATAGGCTGTGAATGGTGTTGAGAGCAAATGGTAGTCGTTGGTGTGTGGTAGGATGGAGGAGGAGAACACGGAGGGAGAGGCAAGGAGCCGGATGTGATGGTGAAGGCAGTGAGTCAGTACGTGAACGTTCACAGAGTTTGTGTCAGATGTGCCAGTCCAGGTAGGGCAGGGAGGAGGTTGTGGAGACACTGGCAGCAAAACTGCTGCCTCATCTGAACGTGGCAGCGGCTGTGGCTGGAGTCAGCGGCAGTGTCCTGTGCTGGGCCTGCGCAGGGAGAGCAGAAGCGGGGAGACAAGGAAACTCATTATCCAAGGAGAGTGGGCAGAGGATCTAGGACAGGCTGAGCAGGGATGGCGGGTGCTGTCAGCACTAAGGTAAGAGCTGGGTGGTTGTGTGAGTGAGGTTGGAGAGGTAAACTAGAGGAGAGATCCAAGAGCGTGTTGAGACTCTCAGAGTGTGAGTAGGATCCTCAGCAGTGACTGCTGAAGGAGCAGTTAGGGTGGTAGGAGGAACACCAGTCCCAGGCACCGATGGAGATGGCTCAGGAGAACTGCAGGCAGGGGCTTTCAGTCAGTGTTGAGTGAATTCAGAGAGGGTGAGCAGGAGAGACCAAGTAACTCAAGGGATAAAAAACCCAAACCAAGTGGGAAAGTGGGAGAAACGATTGTGCCCCAGGCTGTCAATAAGAGATGCGGTGTGACGTGGGCTAATCCCATTGCCCATGTGTGAGTACGTGTTGGGTGCGAGGTAGGGAGGGGTTGGACTTGAGAAGCCTCAGTGAGGACTTGGGTGGCTCCCCCTTGCTGAGCAAATAGTGACTTGCTCTCAGTGTTTCAGAGCCAACGTGTGTTCAGGGGCTGCCTGTTGGTGAGGACTGTGACAGACTGTGGCACTCAGGGTAGAAGGGGTTTGCAGGGAAGGGAAACGCCTGCAAATTTAACTTTTTCTGCCGCAAACCCACAACTGTCAGGATTTCTTTAAGAACCAACAAGGACCAGGATTGTCTTGCTTGGCCCTTCCCACCTGTGGAAGAGCCTCCTTGGAGCAGTCAGGATGAAGCGAGGGCTGGGTAGCTCTTAGCTGCAAGCCTAGCAAAAATCTTTCCTGAAAGAACTTGCTGGGGTTCAGTCTGCGTCCTCACTGCCACTTCCGTCCAAACAGACAGGTTTGGATGGGCAAAAGAAGTGTCTCACTCCCACAGGTAGCTATTGCAGAGCTTTCCTGGGTCAGCGCTACCATAGCTCTGATTATGAGCTGCTTGTCGTCCACTGCGATCCCTGGGGGAGAAGGGTGGTCGAGGCCTGTCTGTGAAAACTGCGTGGAAGTCTGGGGGAGGAAGATCTCTGTCGCTGCTGCTTATCTCTGCTCCTGGAGCAACTGAGTTCAATCTCCACGGACTGCGGGTAGGGAGTAGCTGTCCCTAGTTCTCTGACAAGAAAAAGCAGGCCAGTGCCTGTGAGCACTCCTGATTTCATTTAGGGGAGGCTATGCCTGTGGGCAGGAAGCACAGAGGTGTCCCGGGTCCTGTGCAGCAGTGCCCACCACAGCCTGTGCTCTGTCTGTGGATGCTGGGGACCAGCCCCTGCTTGGCAGGGGGTCACAGTGGGGTGGAGGTGGAAGGTGACTGCTGCAGATGCTCTGTCTCCTTCACTTCACCAGCTCAGACAACTGTTTATCCTGCCAGGGTGACAGCTACCCTGTGCCCCTCTGCCCTCTCCTCTGTGGTGCCTGGCCAGTGTTTCCATTAGTAAGGAAGGTCGTGCTGGAACTCATCTTCAGCGCCACAGCGAAGAGGTTGCCCGGGCACAGGCTGCCCAAAGCCCAGCAGCTCCTGGTGGTTGCTGGCCCTGCTGGTTTGGCTTGGGTTTGCCTTGGCAAAGCAGCAAAAGCCAGGAAGCAGCCGTGGGGTTGTAGGGGCTGCGGAGGCTGAAGGCAGAAAGCAAACGGAGCTTACGCTGCTGTGGCTGGCAACTTGGGCGAGTCCGAGCACTTCCTTCGGGAACAGCATCGGTGTGCGGCTGAGCCAGCCGAGCCCCTGCAGACACCAGCGCAAACCCGTGTTCTGTACAGACTCAGCACTTTGCAGTCGCCGGTACCTCTGTAACCCACTGTCGGTAATGTTGCTAGCACAGTCAGTAGTCATCTGAGCTGCTGTTAACGCCTCCGTTCTTCATTGCAGCCCGGGACTGTAGAGCTGTGCCCCAAGCAGGAGAGCAGAGGCCGGCCGAGCGGCTGTGTGGGCTGTCACTTCCCTTACAGTACCCTGCGGAAGCCCATCTCGCAGAGCAGCATGGCAGACTGGGCCTCCAAGAACCTGAACATGCACACGCAGGGCATCTTCCGCCGGCGGCTCTCCATTGCCACCATGCTCTCCTGGAACGGCAGCTCCATCAAGAAGCCGATGCTCATCACTAGCAATCGCACCATCAAGAAGGAGGCTTGCGAGATGTTCAAACTGGTGCAGAGCTACATGGGAGATCGTCAGACGCGCCTGGACCGCAATCACGTGGCCTTGGTGACGGTCACCAAGTGCTGGAGCATGCAGGGCTTGCGGGATGAGCTCTACATCCAGCTGATCCGGCAGACGACAGACAACACCTGCTACCGGAGCCTGGCATGGGGCTGGGAACTGATGGCCATCAGCCTGGCCTTCTTCTCCCCATCTCCCAAATTCCAGTCCTACCTGGAAGGTTACATTTACCGCCACCTCGACAGCGATGAGAACAGTAAGTGCCTCGTGCAAACCCACTCTGCTGTCTCTGTCCCCACCAGCTCATCCAGTTCTGGGGGTGGTTGTGGGCCCCAGGAGCAGCAGTGGTGTGACGCCAGCCTTTGCCTTCTGGTTTCGTGGTTGTAGCCTTAAAGTGTGGGTTGTTCCCTGAACCACTGGCTGTGCAGCACTGGTTTGGGTTTTCCTCAGGATCCTGAGGATTCTCCCCAAAACACTTTCCTCCAGCTACACTTGGCCCAGGAGCAAGAAATCACCCTGCTGGCACCTGGGTCCAGGCAGCAAGGAGGAGTAACCTGAACTGGTGTGGAGGCAGTAGGTTTATTTAGGTGTGAGCCTGCTGCCTGGAGCCCCTGCTCAACTCTTTGGCCATCTGGAGAAGTCGAGTGATGCTCCGGGCCCCGCACTCTGATGTGTGTGGAGCTGGCTGTGGTGCAGGGCCTCTCCTCGTGCTGGGGTTGGGCTGGCTGCTGCATCTAAGGGCAGTTCTGGGCTTGAGCACTCTTCATTCCATGGTGTTAATCCAGAGCCTCCTTTGAATTTGTAGTTGCTCAGCGCATAAAGGAGCTTGTGGACCTGAAAATCAAGAAGAACTCAAAGTCCAGGAAAAAGAGGAAACAGAACACCGAGGATGAAGGTAAAGGAAGGCACAGCACCCCCTGACACAGACGGGGATGCTGAGCTCCACCGGAAACCAGACCAGTTCTTTATGTGCACAGACTTGTGTTCAGGAAACTCTACTGCAGGGGGCTGCTGTGAGAGGTTTGGCCACAGTGGGTGGCGTCAGTGCAGCAGGCAGGACCGGTAGCAGTGTGGTGACAGTGGAGAACCCTTTCACTCACAGAAAGAAGGGATTTTGATGGGGTGTGGACCTGGACCTGTGACTGAACTGGTCTGTGTGTGCCACAGGGTGTTCTGGAGCACATCCCAGTGCTGAAAGCCAGACCAGCTGGTGTGTGACAGCCTGTCCTGTCCGTTGTAGGAAAAGACTGTGTAAAGCACCACCCAACCTGAGGGCCTTCAGGGAAGACACTGACACCTGGCCAAGAGCACTGCCTGTTTCTCTCTAGTCCGTGCAGTCCTAGGCTGGCTGCAGCATCTCTGCTGACTGAACGAGAGCTCACGTGCTCCTCCGAGCTCAGGCTTTCACTGCTGGCTGCAGGACAGAACTGTATCTGGCAGTGCCTTGCCAGGCAGAGTCCACTTCATTTATTTATATGGCTTTCAGGGTACTTGTGCCAACCCCATGACTTCGTATCGGGCAGCACTTTACACCTTGTGAGCTCAGGGCTTTGTAATCTGGGAGAGCTGGGACCAGGTTCCTGCATTGCTGAGCCCTACCTGGTGCCAGCAGGCAGGCGGGGAAACACGGACACCTCAGCTCCGCAGCTTCTCTCGGGGTGGGAGGGAGCTGAGGAGGCCCCTCCAGTGAGAGCATCTGTTGCTGCTCTGTCTCGGGTGGATGTGGAGCAAAGAGCTGACACTGCCCAGAGGGATCATACTGCTGGCAGGGAAATGCGTTGGTCCTGCTCTAGACCCAAGTGAGTTCAGCCTGTTCTGAGCCTTTGAAAGTCCTTTCGCTTGTGCTCAGAAGGACTTTGATGCCTTTACGGCAGCGACTGCCCAGCGATTGCTCTGCGCGGGGTGCGCTCTGGCCGTGGGCTGAGCAGGCTCTTCTGCGAAGCTGCTTGGCCGCGGGGCGTGCGGGAGCCGTGCTTACAGGAGGACGGAGCAGTTCCTACCTAAAAATGGACACGAGTGTAAGGTGACCCGGCTACGCGCCAGACGCTGCGCCCAGACGTGCGGGACAGCCTCTGCGGAGCTCCCACCGTGAAGCTCTAGAAAGGCAGAAGTACCTGGGTGGCCTCAGCTCCTGCTGGCTCTTGCAGGGTTGGTCGTGGGTGCAGCAAAGGAGGCAGGAGAGCAACAGGTCACAGGAACCATCGTTTCCACAAGCGACCGATAGCACTGAGGAGTTTTTCTGGGGCCTGACCTCAGAGCTGCGCCTGAACTGAGGGGAGGAACGTGCCAGGTTCTGTGTGCTGCTGGCTGGGAAGGTCAGGCCTCTCCCTGGGACCCCTGCTGCTGCCAGGTGTGCGAGGGGCGGGCGGGATGCAGTGCCCTGAAGGTCAGGGCTGTGCCCAGGGGTTCCTGACTGGTTCTGAAGCGCGGGGATGTTGGTACGACATTACTCAGGACTGCAAAAACGAGGCGCAG
>JAOXOE010000848.1:296628-307648 GCA_028565055.1 Phoeniculus purpureus | reverse complement strand
CAGGATGTTTTCTTTCCTTCATAAAAGCACAAACCTGTAAGTCTGAAAATTCTACTAATTTTCAAACCACGATAACTGGTTTGGAAAAGCAGAGGCTAAAGCCACATTCTGCTCCTCTCCCTCCCGTTTCCCTCTGCAGCTCACTGCTCGGCTCCCAGCCTGTGTGTCTGCTCTGCATACGCCACGGGAGCTGGGAGCACTGGTGTCAAGGCGGCTGGCTTCTGCCCATAGCACAGAGCTGTAGGCGTCTGGTGACGGTGTAAGCCCTGATGGGAGCCGTTCACCCTGTGCCTGACGTGGCAGAGTGCCGGTCACTCTTCTCCTCAGGACACTCTGTGCTGCTGGTGCTGATCCAGGTCCCTGGGCAGTACCAGGTCCAGCCCCAGCACACGGGGCAAGTTTAGCTTTCTGTTTATTTGCCTGCGATTCCTCGGGCCGCACGCGTGACCCTGACAGGGCCCTCTGGGTCCGCTCAGTTGTTTGGAGCAGGATGTAGGTTTTAGGCTTTTTGTGGGAAAGTACGGAACGGGCTTCAAGAGAAGGGACGTGTCCAGCTGCTGCCCCGCGTCAGACGCGCCGGCACGGCACGGCAGCCGGGTCAAACTCGGAGGGCGCCAGGGGTTCCGTGACTCGGTCACGCTGTGAAAACGCGTTTCCTGTGCCGCCTCCCGTGCAGGGGCGGTCGAGTCTCTTTCCCGTTCCCAGCCGGGTGCAGTGGATGGCGCTTCGTGTCGCGGCGTCTGCACACGTGAACAGCGTCAGCCTTAACCTGGAGTAGCGGACCCTCGCCCGCAGCTCGCAGGTTTGGGTCTCTTTGACCCTGGGACGCCTCTAGTGCAGGTCCTGCCCAGGAGTAGCAGGGTCTTTGCACACGGGGGATATTCTGCTGGAGCATGTTCCCAGGAGAGAAACGCTTAGGGCCGACTTTCCTTCCTGTTGCCTGTGGGAGAGTGGGATGGAGTTTGGCACTGCTCCATCATTAGGGGAAGGCTCCGCTCTGGCTCCCGAGCAGATGGATTGGAGCAGAGGGTGCTTGTTGTGTGGTGGGAGCCAAGACGGTGGTCTGCCTGCTGGCTGTGAGGAGAACAGGAGAAGGTGCCTCTCTTGCCTCTGTGAAAAGCTTGTCCTCTCTCTGCCCTGAGAGCACGTGAGGACCAGCTCACCTGAGCCAGCGCTTGCGCGAGAGGCTGACCTGAAAAGCAGCCTCTGAGCAGAGTGTTGGTTTCTAAAAGCCACAAGTGTTTGGGATTCTGCCACGGGCTTTGAGCCTGGCGGGGAATCAAATAGGGCAGCTCTACTCACTGCTTTCAGGGAGCAGTTTGGTTGGACTCAAAGAGGAGCAAAAGGCCAACAGCTTTGGAAAAAGCCTCCCGGTGATCAGCGCTCTGTCAGGACAAACATTCCTCTCGGTGTCACGGGGGGCTTAGCTCTGCGAATCCTCCGTTTGCTGAGCTGAGCGCAGCCACAGCAGCCCTTCTCGCAGGGGGCTGCAGCGTTCACACTGAGGATCCCAACCTCCCTTGTGGCACACCCCAGCCTCTCCATGCAGGGTTGGGTTGGAGGAGGCTGCAGGCAGGAGAGTGAGGAAACCTTCTGCCGGGATTTGGGAAGATGAAAGAGACCTGGCCACCCCCCTGTGCCTCTCCTTGTGTCCTGAGCTCATTCCTGTGCTGGTGCTGCCTCTCGGGCCTCACGCACCTTTCTCTGCCGCTGCCTCTCCGTAGCCCAGACAGCAGTTCTTGAGCCACAAACGATTTAAAACACTCTGAAATCTCTCCTGACAGGAGGCTGGCTCTGCCTGCTCTGTACATAACCACCCAGCCTGGTGTCTGCGAGCCGCGTAACTTCAGCCACACTGCTGAGAGCAAGGACTCGCTCTCATGTGTGTGCCTGGACCGTGAGCACTGAGCAGGCCCCTCACACTGAGTCAGGACAGGGTCAGGCTGCCTGTGTGAGAGGTGAAGGTCTGCTGGAATGGGTCTGGGAGCTGCAGACTTGACTACAGGCCTTGACTCAGACACATCCTTCCCAGTCCAAGTACCAGCTTGCACTGACACTGCCTGCCACAGGGCCGGAAGCTTTGGGGTGCTTTGTGTGAGGCTCTGGCAGTGCCTCTGCCCTGCCGGCGCAACAGGCTGCGCGGGAGCAGGGTGGCCTCTGGTGTGGTGGGTGCTGTGGACTGACTGCTCGTCTCTCCTTCCCGACAGGTCTGCCCATCAGCACCTACGCCAAGTACTGCTACCGCAAGCTCCAGAAAGTCGCTGTCACGGGAGGCAAAAAGGTGAGGGGCTGCCCTGGCTCCAGAGCCTGGTGGCTGCCTGCTCAGCACTCTGCATCCCAGAGCAGTTGGTCTCGTGACTGAAAGGTCAGAGCTGATGCAGTGGTGGGAGCTGGAGGTGCGAGAGGGCAGGATGCCTGCTCAGGGCTCATCTGCCCCTGCACATGTGAGAAGGCAGCTGCTGCCCAGGGTGGCAGGAGCTGTCTGTGCAGGGGGTGCCCATCCTTTGGTTTCTTCAGCTGAGGGGAGTCTCCTTTTGCCACAGAGAGCACACAGGGGTTGCAGCTGGTTTACTGCAGAGTTGTTGGTTCTCAATTCAAATCATCAGGCTGGTGCCGAGGGGAGCCTCTGTGCCCTGCGTTTGTCTGAGCACCCCACTCCTCCCTTGCTCTGCACAGTTCTGCTTGGGGCTCTGAAAGCTGGCGGGCAGCCTCAGCTTGTCCATTCTAGGTCTCCGAGCCAGAGCCAGTCTTCTTTTATTACTGCAAATCCCTCTGGGGCCTCTCTGCCATCTGGACTCCAAGTACAGCATACCAATAGCTGAAATGCCTTGGGAGGGTTGAAGGCTTCAGGACAGGAAGCGGTGGGACCCTTCTACCTCCACTTGGCTGCGGGGTTGCTGCTGAATGGCTGCTGCGCTGGGCAGGCTGCTACCCCTATGACAGTGCCCACGCATCTCTGCATCCCTGCTGGGGGAATTAAAGCCCTTTTTCAAGTGTTGGCATCTTTCAGAAGCAGCAGGTCCCAGTACCTGCTTCTCAGAGCTTTAGCGCCTCCAAGAGCAAGGCTTTCCCTGGGTTTGGAGATACCTGGAATTCCCTTCCCCAGTGGGCTGTTGTTCAGCTCTGCCAGTGCCAGGCCCCATGTGCCCTTTGCTGATCCCACCACCCCCAGGGCCAGGCTGGGCTCCATTCTTCCTCCCACCCACCTCCAGGCAGAGCCACAGCTGCAGCAGCCCCCCTAGTGCGCAAAAACACGGCAGCAGAATCCCTGCATGGCCAGTCCAAACTCTCCTAAGGTGCTTCCTGCTAACAGGCAGCAGCAGCCTCTCTGCTCCCCTTGGGCCTCATGATTGGACCTCGTCAGGGCTTTAAGGAGGTGGAAGCTGCAGAGCAAGAACAGTGCTGCCAGGAGGCCACTGAGATGTCCACAGCCCAGTCTGTCCTGACTACTCGCCACCACTGTCTCTAGGTCCCTGATTCTCAGTGGACTGGCTGTGCCATAGCCCCACTGAACTCGTCTTTGTCCTCAGGGCCTCCGCAAACCCACGGTGGAAGAGATAACGCACGCCAGGAATGCCATCGTGACGCCGTCGCTCTTTGGCAGCTCTCTGGAGGAGATCATGTTGCGGCAGCAGAACATGTTCCCTGGTAACAGGCTGCCCTGGGTGCAGACGCAGCTGTCGCAGCAGGTCCTGGCTCTGGGAGGAGAACAGACGGAAGGGATTTTCAGGTGAGCTTTTGGGGTGCTGTGTTCGAGCTGAGGCACCCACGTGTCAGTCTGCAAAACCGAGAAGTCAGGAGTGACTTCCACGTGCTGTCTCTTCCCTGAGAAGAGCCCTCTGCTGCAGGGTCGGGAATCACCCCGCAGAGTATCGTTGGCCCATGTACACGCAGTAGCACAGAGCACAGCACAGGTATCTCTTGAGCCACAGAGGACAGCAGGTACCGGAGGCGACGCTGAGCTTTCGTCTGCTTCAGCAGCAGTAGCTGGCCAATGCCAGGAACGGATGAGCTCTTGGGTCCCTGGCAGAGCTGTTCATTACACGTGAGCCCTGGTAATGCCCAGGGCAGGACGTGAGGGGTCAGAGAGACAAAAGATCTGCACAGTGAAGGCTGGGGATTCTGGTTGGGTTTTGGTTTGGCTTTTTATGTCTGACTGAAGATTGTGCTGGCTTTTCTGGAGCTGAACGTGATTTAAGGGCACTGGAAAGTCTCTGCTTTGCCTTGTAAGGGTGTCTGATACCTTGGCACACTGAGCTTGTCTTTGGGCTGAACGTGCTGCAGAGAGGCCTCTTTACAGAAATGAAGCACTGCTGCAGACAGTAGTTGACATCTGAGCTGGGGGGAAAAAGAGACAAGCGGGTTCTTTTACCCTTCCGCTTTAAAGCTGTTTAAAGCCAGGCAGCCTGTGCTTTCTGAGCTGCTTCTGTCGCTGCCCTGGTGGGTACCCTCTTCTCCTGGCAGCCCCAGAAGCAGCCTCAGAGCCGCGGTTTGCCAGCGCATTGCCCTGCTCGCTCTCTAAAGTACCTTTGGTGTGACTGTCTGCAGGATACCTGGTGACATCGATGAAGTGAACGCGTTGAAGTTGCAGGTGGATCAGTGGAGAATCCCCAGCAGTCTCAGTGACCCAAACATCCCAGGTACAGCTGCGTGGCAGGTGCCTGTGCTGCAGCATCAGCCGTGGTGCGGTGCAGAGAGAGGTGTGTTGGAGCAGCCCAGGAGATGTGCTGCTGCTTGGGAACGTGCGCACAGGCTGTTTCATGCTGTGCCTTTCCAGCTTCTGCCCTTGGAGGAAGCCAAGGTGGTGGGGAACCACTGGCTCTGGCACAGTGAGGCTGCGTAAGCTGGGCAGGGTGTAGGGGCTGGGAGTCACTCGGGAGCAGTGCTCTAGCTGCAAGGGCTTGTCCTCTCTCCTGGGCAGCCCCAGAGACACTGCCTGGAGGAGCAGGTAGATAAGAGCCAGTTTCCCTCTTAATAGGCCAGTGTGGCTGCCTGAGAATTTCAGAGCTAGGACCAGGAACGCAGTCAAACGGCACAAGTGCGCGGTCTGTTCTCTGCCCACTTGTTTCCTGAGGCCGTGAGTCTCCAAAGGTGGTGGGGAGGTAGCCAAAGCTGTTCTCACGCCCACTGCTTTCTACCCAGCCTCTCTCCTCAAGCTCTGGTATCGGGAGCTGGAAGAGCCTGTGATCCCCCAGCAGTTCTACAAAGAGTGTATCAGCAACTATGAGAACCCGGATGCCGCCGTGGCTGTGGTGCAGCTTCTGCCGGAGCTCAACAGACTGGTGCTGTGTTACCTCATACACTTCCTGCAGGTAGACTGTCTGTGCTGCTGGCCAGAGCCTGGAGCACACGGGTGCAAGTGGTGGGACAGCCGTGTTGGGCCGTGGGTGGGATTTTAGGGCCTCTCACTTGTATTTAAGGGGAGACTGGTGAAGTGCGTTTGCTTGGCCTTGTGCTTTGTTGGAGTAAGAAACCACATTGCTGGTCTGGGAGCGGATGGAGCCAGTCATAAAGGCTGAGATCGGCAAGACGTTTGCTGTGTGCTGAGGCTCTCGTCACACAGCCTTCCCCTCAATGGTGGGCACTGTCCTTCAAGGAGGCCACATCCTGGCTCTTCTTAGGCCAAACGTTTGGCTCCTCTTGCTCTTTCCCACTGCTCCAGCTGAATGTCTTGTTATTGTCTGCAGATCTTTGCTCAGCCGTCAAATGTGGGCAGGACAAAGATGGATGTGAACAACCTGGCCATGGTGATGGCCCCCAACTGCCTGCGCTGCCAGTCTGATGACCCTCGTGTCATCTTTGAGAACACACGCAAGGAGATGTCCTTCCTTCGCATGCTGATCGTGCACCTGGATACGAGCTTCGTCACGGGGCTGGTGTGAGCTGCTGGCCTGGGGTCCGAGATGCTGCTCTGGGGAGTCGCCAGGTGCCCCAAGTCTTCTGTCCTACACTTAGGTTTCTTCTGTTGTCCTTGCTGTTGTTATGCCCTGGGGTAGCCCCTGAGTGCTCCCAGCACAGGACCTAGAGGACAAGGTTGAGATGCTCCTGGAAGGCTCAGGCTGTTCAGCACCTGGAGGTTCTGGGACACCCCAGGCCAGAGTCAGTGGTTCCTGGACTTCCAGTGAGTGTCTGGAGGGCAGCCGCCCTCCTCAGGGCCACAGGACTGGCAAGGGCTGTGACATCCATGAGGAACTGCTGCTTGGGGCAGTGAGAATCTCCATCTCCCTTCTGGAGGCAGAGCTGGGGTCAGATGGGAAGACATTGCTCCCATGTTGTGGTCCTTGGGAGAGATGCTGCCTCACTGGGCGTAGTCTCTGTGGAGCCAGCCTGGTTCTCCTCTGCAGTGTTGGTGGGAGGTGTGAGGGTTGTTCTGATGCCTCATGATGCTGTGGGTAGAGGGGTATGAAGGTGCAGGGGGTTCACCGAGGCAGGGTTCTGTGCACTGCCCTGCTCAGTGGAAGCCCAGGATGAAGAAGTGTTTGAGCCCTTTGCTGCTGGGGACTGGATTACAGACATCCCATGGCTGGAGCCCTAGCAGGATGGATCTGCACAGCAGCCACCTCACCTTCTTGTTTAGGCAGTTTCAGAGCTGCACAGCAGCACCTGAGACCAGCCCTGTGCTGAGCTAAATCAGCACTCCTGCACCATGGGGCTGGACACAAGGGGGAGGCCACGAACCCCACAGGAAACACCGGTGATCTCTGGCATCCTCCTAGTAATTGGTGTGGCCTGGGTGGAGTAACCCAGTGTGAGCTGACACCAGCTTTCTGAAGCATCTTAGTCCGTGCTCAGAGAAAGCCTCGATGGCTTCGGCACCCCCAGCCCTGGTACCACGACCTTCCCAGGTGGCTCTGAACACGAGTTCTGCCCTCCACCCTGGTTCAGCCCTGCTCTAAAGAAGGCTGGGAGGGCTCCCCGTGGTAAGAACTGCTGCTGTGCTCAGGTGTGCGAGCAGGGCAGCAGTGCTGCTGTGTGTCTGTGAAGTGCTGACACTGCCTGGAGTCAGCTGTGGTGCCTGTGCCCATCCTGCTGGATTCCCACGGGAGCTGCAGAGCAGTTGGGAAGGAGAGAAAAGGAAGGGAAGGAGCAGGTCTAAGCTGCTGAGGTGTGGAGGAGCCAGCGTAGGGGTGGTGTCAGACGGGCAGTTCTGCACTCACTGCTGCTGTCAGAGCCCTCCTGCGTGCCAGCAGGAGGGGCACAGCAAGGGCAGCATCCTTCAGAGGCAGCGCATGGATTCCCAGCCTCCGCAGACCGCTGCATGTTTCTGAGCTAGCAGCAGTTTCTAACTAAATGGCGTCCTGGTGCTGCTCTTACTTCCTGGGAGCGCTTGCCCTGCTGGAGGCAGCTCTGCTGCAGAGAGCTGCATGGGTGGGTTACTCCTGCAATACTGAGTCTCCCAGTTGCACCCAAGGTTGCAATTCTGCATCCCCCTCCGGGGATCAGCCTCCTCTCCTCGACACTGCAGGGGGATCTGAGCCCTGCCCCAGGGGAGGCTGAAGACTGATGTCTGGGTCTGACCAGAAGTTTAGGAAGAAGGTGCTGCATGCGCGGGCTGCCCTGAGCCTGTGGCTGCTCGGATCCCACTGTGTGTGTGAGCAGGGCTTCTGAGAAGAGCTCTGCAGCAAGAGTTCGGTTGTTCCCAGTGAACAGTGGTCACGGTTCCTCGCCTTGTTGGGATTAGGTCTGTCAAACGTGTGCCAGGATGTTTCTCGCGTTCATCCCACCCTTCAAAGCCACTTGGTTCAGCTTGGCCTCCTGAAGCTCTGAACAACTTGGACTTTCCCGGCAGTGCAGAGGCAGGGGCTCGCTAGCTGTGGAAGTGTGAGTTGCTGACAGCTCAGGGTGTGCTGCCTGCCCCTTGTGTGCAGGCAAATGCCAGTGTCGGGCGGTGCCTGCAGCCAGCCACCGCGCAGGGGCTGGGTGCAGTGTCTTGCCCTCAGCTGTAGCTGTCAGTGGAGCTGTAGGCATTTCCCAGGAGTGCTTCTTGCCAGGGCTGTACAGGAGGATGATCAGTGACACCGGATGTGATTTTCTTTGCCAACAGATCTGTAAAGACAAATCAAAGTCAGTGCAGCAGCCTCTTCTGTTCTAATAATAAATAAAACTCCGTTGTTGCCTCTTGTCTTCTCATGAGTTCTGGAAGCACCGTTGTGCCTGCCTGGAACTGTGGAGTTCAGTGCTTGGGAGTGACACTTAGGAATCAGCATGGCAAAAGCACCTGGAAACCAAGCGATGGCCTGGCTCTACTCTGGAGTTAGTTCCTCAGGGACACTCTGCGGCACTTGGAGAAGAAGGGATGGAAACAGGTGAAGGGTGGTACTTCTGCAGCAGCGCCGGCAGGTGTCCCAGTGCTGGGTGCCGCTGTGAGCGCTTCACATCCTGGGAGTCTGGAAACAAAGCGGTGACGTCTGCTCTCCAGGCACTGACTGCAGCTGCAGGGTGATACCCTGCCCACTCAAGTCTGTCCACGCTCCACCCCAGATCGTGAAGAGGTTGGGCAGCTGTTGAGGGATCATGGAGTGGGGCTTGGACCGCTTTGTTAGGTTCAGCTTGAGGTGAAGGTGAGTACGACTCTGCTGTAGTAACTGCCTGGTGTTTTACAGGATGTGGTAACCACACCGCCACCCATCCTTTTCCCTTGCCACCCCACGTGGTGGAGAAGCTTCCAGCAGTCTCTCCTCCCCTTGCAAATGTGAGGAGTCTCCTTCCTCCTGGCCCACGAGAGAGGCTGCATTTGTCCCTCACGCCTGGGGCACACAGAGGCCCTGCGCTTCCCCAAGAATCCAGGGTGGTGTGAGGCCAGTTGTAGCCTAACTCTCCTGTAGGTTTTTAGACTAACCCTGACGTTGAGCTTTGCAGTGTGGAGAGACAGACCAGAGGAACAGGCTCGACTGTGTCGGAGCCCTGCAGCACCAGAGGGAGGATCCCTGTCCCGGGAGGGTTTGGCGTGAGTGCAGCAGAGTGCTGGTGTGTTTGGCAGAGCCAGCTGGTGGAGATGGCTCCAGCACTCCTGTGGACCGTCTGTGCAACAACCAACAACTGATTATACGGTGGAGCAACCTGATGGAGCTGCTGAGTGTCACTGCTTTTAGATCACCTGTTGTGCCATCGCATACCAACTGCATGGATGGTGGAGAGAACTAGGTGTTGGTGCGTGCAGTTTGGCATGAAGAGGGGACAGAGAAAAGCCCAGGTATTCAGAGCGAGGTGGACCACGTGTGGACCCTGCTGGGGTGAAGTGCGTCCGGGTGGCCGTGCAGAGGACATTTGGGACACAGTGAGATGCTCATCAGCTCCACTTTTCCTGTCGGAGCAGGGCACCACCTCAAGAATCTGTTAAGCCCACAAAGGTTTGACCCTGTGCTGCTCAGGGGCTCCACCCAGTGCCCTGTCTCACCGTCAGAGCCATCCCCCTCTGTCTGAAGTGCTCAGCGATTGCTGGTGCAGGAAACTGAGTTTGTCTGAGGACTGTGTGACCGCAGCTGTCGGAGCTGGGTGCTGGCAGGATTCAGAGCCCAAATCCATGAAGGTATTCAGACTGGCTACAAGCCGCTGCATCTCCCACAAGAGAGCCCGGGGCTTGTGTTGGCTTGTCTCCATGTGCAACCCCATCCCCTCCATCCCACAGAACGAAGCCAGGTCTGGTGCTTAATTCAGATCACAGGCAGCAGAGGACACTGTTGCTGTGCTAATCTGCACTGCTTATCTCACCCCAGCCCATCCTCCCTTGCCCTCAGAGCTGCCTCCCTGCTGTGGCACTTACATCTGGTCGCTGTCACTGGACCTGCGCTGCTGCCAGCCGGGCTCCGTTCTCCTGTCCAACAGCGTCTGCTGCCCTGACGCTAAGGGGTGGTGACGGTGCTTGTGCCGGGCACGAGGGCTGTGCAGGTGGGACCCTGGCTGCATCCCACAGAGGGCAGAAAGGCCCTTCCTGCCCCGCAAAACGTAGTTTGTCCACATTTGATGGTTTCCTTGGTGCAGGGGAACCCCCGGGAACCAACCGATCCGTCGGAGCGGAGCAGAAACTCGGGGCGGGGCTGAGATGTGCCCAAGGCACCCAGCAGCAGGCGGAGGCCGTGCTCCCGCGTTCCCTGGCAAGGGCTGCCGTGCCGCGGCCAGCCGGAGCTGGCAGGGTCTGCTGGCCACGGCCACCGCAGCGGAGGCCTTGGCCGCGCACGAGGACAACCGGCCCGGGCGCATCCCCCGAGTGCCGGCGGCTGCCTGCGCTTGGTGGGAGCAGCGCGAGGGAGGGTTATTCCCACATCTGCAAACAAGGAGGACTGAGAAGAGCCCTTTCTGTGCAAAGGGAGACCGTGCCTGAGCTGTGCCTTCTCCTGGCCCGCGCGTGGAATTCCACGGTGGCTGTAAGTGATGAGGACTTGCAGGTGCCGGCTGGTGCCCGTGGGCAGGGGGCTGCTGGCGACCGGGCAAAAGAGCCGCTTCCCTCAACGCCTGGGAGTCTTTTCTCTCCTAGATCTGCTGGCTGCCTGAGTTCTGAGCCTGTTTGTCTCTCGGGCCTCTGGCAGCCTGCCGCGTTCAGACCGCGGGCGACGGAGGCTTCAACAGCAAAACCGAACCGGTCGCCCTTTTCCTGCGACGCTGCTCAACGGCTGCGGGGTCTGTGGGGAGCCCCTGCGCTCCCCGGCTGACACGGGGTGGCCGTGGCCGACTGACCCGGGAGAGCCGCCGGGCGCGGGGCTCCTCTGGGCCCGCCCGTGCCCCCCTGGGCCGCCGCCCGCCTCTTCCCGGGGCGGTGGCGCTGCCGGGGCGGGGCCAGCTCAGGGCCCCGCGGGTCCCGCACCCCGGGGTGGGCGGGCAGCTCCCGCCGCGCGATCGGCCCCGCCCCCTCCCCGGCGGCCCCGCCTCGCGGCGGCCATTTTGTGTCGCTGCGCGGTCGGTGGCGCTGGGCTGGGCTCCGCGCGGGGCCCGCGGCGGGTCGGCTGCGTTCTAACCCCTTCTCCCGCACAGATCCCCCGGTAAGAGCGCGGCGGCGCCCGAGCGGGCCGGGCCACCCGTCCTG
>JAOXOE010000848.1:215757-292810 GCA_028565055.1 Phoeniculus purpureus | reverse complement strand
CGCCTCCCCACGGCCTGGCGCGCTGCGGCCGGGAGGCCCTGTGCCTCCGTCTCTCTCCCCTCCCTCCGTCCCGCGGAGCTGCGCGGGAAGGTGGGTCTGTGCGGGCCACAGGAGCGCAGGAGCCGAGGGCCCGGCTGGCGGGGGCGGCCGAGTGACCTTGCGGCGGCGCCGCAGGCTCTGCCGGCGGTGCGAAGTCCTCGCGTGGGTCCGGTGACGGCCTCACCGGGGGCTCCCGCGGCCGCGTCGGTGCGTGGGGCGGTACCGCTCGCTGGGGCCTGTTCTCGTCCCGCAGTCCCGTGCCGCACCGGCGCGTCCTGAGGGCAGAGCGGGAGCGGCGGGTCCCTGCTCGGGGCGCCGCCCGTCGTTTGGGTGCCGGGCGCGGGCTCCCACGCGGGTCCTGGCTGCACAGCGCGGGCCGTGGGGGGAGGTTTGGAGACGCTTAGGTCTCCCTTGTGGGAACCTGCCTGTGAGCGGAGAGGTTTCCGCGGTGCCGGACGGTCGTTTCTGGGCTGAACGCTTGGAAATCGGTGAGGAGGCGCTCGAGCGTCGACGAGTCGAAGCTGGCTAGAGCAGGCGGTGCGTGCCTGCGGCAGAACGAGCCCGGCCGTGACTGCTAGTGGAGCATCCTCAGGTACCTGGAGAGCGCCTCGTACTGAGCATCTGTGTGACACAAGGGTTTTTACCGGGGCTCCTTCGGTTCTTTGTGATGGACAGGGATCCTGTCAGAGAATCCGTTTCCAGAGAGAAGCAAAGTGCCAGGGCGTGACTGGTGTGCAGCAAGTTCCCTTACAGTACAACTCTCTCTTTACTGTTTGTGTGGCTTGAATTTGAATAGCTCTGGGATTGAAGGAGGCTGAGATGGACACTCACTGACCCTGTGAGCCTGTGGAAAAGGCCAGTTTACCTTCCTGCTGACAACTGTTGATGTCTCCTGGATTTCGTTTGATCGCTCTGACGGTAAAACCTGCCTTGCCTGTAATCCAGAGTAATTAATTAAGGCCACTTCGGGAATGAGACTAGAACAGCAGTTGCTCGTAACGGTGCTGCTTTGACTCAAACGTAGGAGGGGTGTAATTAATTCTTACCTTTAATTGGATGAGTTCTCTGAAGCGCTTTCTTCTGCTCCTGTAGTTCTTGGATAACCTGGGCGATGATATTGACGCAGATTCTCCCTCCTTGGTCAGGACAGAAGGGAGGGTGCAAGTCCTCATTTAATTGTGAGGGGGGATAAGTTGTCTGTCACCGTGTGCTTCGTTTAGAACTGCATCCGGAGAGCTCTTGTCTTCAGCTGCAGTTGGGCAGAGCTTGACAGGAGCTGTTACTGCTGCTGTAGGAAAGCTGTCCTGCTGCTCAGGACCTGTGCTGCCCTGCACAGAGGGGAGCACTTGGGCCCCTGCAGGGCAAGCTGAGCTGGAGAACTGAGCTGGAGCATGGGGCGGGTTTACTGTTCGGTCCTGCACGTGGTGGCTGGTGCTTGAACTTGTTGGTTGCCTAATTGTGTGGGTGCAGTGTGGTTTGTGAATGAAAGGAGGAGGATGAGTTGCCTGTGCTTTTGGCTAGTTGAGTCATGCTGAGAAGTCTTGGGTCCTGCTTGCAGTAGTTCATTCAGCAGCTGAAGAGCTCTTCTCTTTTGCTTCCATCTGTTCCTTGCTCACCTACAGGGTTAGGGGTAGCTGTGGGTTTGTTTTGACTTCTTGTGCTTCCTGTAGAAAAAAGACCCTCTTGAGGCAAGAAGTGGTGACTTGGAGCTCTTGGTTTGTCCTGGCTGCCCCTGCCCAAACGCCAGTACCTTCCTGCCTGGGCTGTAGAGTTAAAAAAACCCTTCTGGAACCTCCGGCTTTGCATTTGCTTCGTGTTTGCAACCATCAGGCTTAAGGGATCCTGTACACGTGAGCGTGTGACGGGTGTCTGTGCTCGCTGACTGCAGATGAGTGGCAGGAAGCAGTACCTGTTGAAATAGAGAATCTTCTTGAGGCTCTCGGTTGGCTGAGTTGCCTGTGTGTGGTTCTGCTGGGCTCGCGAGTTCGCCGCTGGCCTCATGTGAGCATTGCCAGCTGCGGCCTGCTTTGCATGTTTTAACAGCTCTCTTCAGGGAGGCTTGTGAAGTTGGTTAAAAGGAGAGAGAACTGTCCCCACCGGTGTCTGTAGCTGCTGTCCTGTCGTGCTCAGTCTGGGGCAGACCCAGGTGATTTGCCTGCTCGTGTGTTGTCTTAAATGAAGGAACAGTTGACAGTTACAGTGCTGTGAGCTTTGGTGATCAAGTTTTCCCTTTATTTGATTGTTGTAGTAAATATCCTCTGTCAATGAATAGGGCAGAGTTGGCCCTGTTGGGTCAGGAAGCAGTTGAGTAGTGGAACCGAGACTGCCCCATCTGAAGTGTTGGAGCGCTCTCTTGAGACTGGGTGGAAATAGGGCTCTGGGGTGTTTCAGTGGCCACTACTGCACCTGCTGTGAATTAGCTTTGAAGGACGTTTCTCAACTTTGTATTTTAGTGGCTGTTTTTACAGGCAGACTTGTTCTGAGAGTGGACATCTAAGTCCAGGCACTGTTGCCCCATCCCTTTGTGCCTTCTGACTAGCTCCCTCCACCCTCAGTCACGATCTGCTCCTCTGGTAGCTGAAGTACGTGTTGCTGCTGCTGTTCAGAGAGTCTTGGGTCACCTGTCTGTTGGGTGCTGCTGGAACTCCTGGAGCAGTCTCAAAGCTGGGGCAGGATGAGTGGCCAGAACTGGGCAGTCACTCGGTCAGCTTTAGCCTGAGGTGTTAACTTTCTGTCTCAGAGGTGGGTGATGCTAAGTGGTGGTACCTCAGAGCCACATAAGGGTTTGTAAAGCGCTGGTGTCAAGTGCCAGATGGTGTTGGGCTCTGTACTGCAGGTGCTGTAGCCAAGCAGACATCATCCAGGCAGAGGGAATCGTGTTCTTGGACGCTGCCCCTTTCTCAAAGGGATTTTCTTCTCAGAAGAGCCCTGTTCTCTTTGCAAGTTGTGACCTTGTCAGAGAAGTGTTTGAGCTGGTGTTTGATGGTCCTGTTCCTCATGTGCCATGCAAGGCCGCTCTGACTGCACGCGGCTGAGGGCTGCTCACTGGGGTCTGCCTGCTGCAGCATTGCCCTAAACCATGCGTGTAGGTGCACTCCCAGCACACATCTAATTCAGCTAGTTCCAGGAGTTCTGGGGGGGTTTCTGCTCCCGAGGGTACACAGAATGGCAGCAGCAGCCTGCTTTTTCCTTTGCTTGATTTAACTTTGATTTGACAAAGGCACTGTGACCCCGCAAGAGCCATTTGGGGTGTGTCTTTGAGTCCGGTTGCACTCTGCGTGTTCAGCGTCGTGAAGTGGTTTCTGCAGCTTCAGTTCAGGTAGGAGAGCAAGAGAAATCGCCTGGAGGTGCGCAGTGTGTGGGCTGAAGGGGGTGTCTTGGCCCGGCGTGTGTAGCCGCTCTGTGCTGCTGCGCCTTTGGTCCGGAGGAGCCTGGCGTGTGTTGACGTGAGCGGGATTCGTGGATGGAGAAGCTCTTTCAGTTCGGTTCTCGTGTGACCAAACCACAGCTTGCTGCCATGTGATGGATGTGGTTTAAGCTGCTGAGAAGGTCTTTGTTGACAGGAGAGGATGTGCTCATCTTTGCTCGTGTTTGCTCACGTGGGCAGACGTGGCTGGGCTGGCACGGAGAGCTTCCATGCTTTGGAGCCTGTGCTTCCGTAAGGAAACCTGCCGACGGCCACTGAACACTTGATGTTCTGGAGAGGATGCCTGCTGTCTGAGAGCTTGATGTGCACCTTGAACTACCCCTCACGTGAACTGGAATCGTTCTCAGCCAGGAAGATCTAGAAGTGCAGAGATGTTCAGAGTCTGCAGCTGCTTTGAACAGTGTTTTGTGTGACTGACCCTCCCCCCGGTCTGTTGGGCTGCTGCTTTCTGGGCAGTTTCTGAGTGCCAGAAGGGTGGGTTTTCCTGTCTCCCTTAATAGTTTGGAAGGTGTCTGTGAGTGTTCAGTCAGTGTCAGTCTGACTGTGGCAGGCCTCGGAAGGCCGGGCTCGGTGCAGAGGAGCTGGTGCCTGTACTCGGAGTTCACGGGCGGTGTCAGAGTGCAGCACCACCACGGCACTGCAGCAGAGATGCACCCGCATGGCTTGTTGCATCAGAAATGATGGCTTGGGCTGTGCAAGTCTCAGTCTGCTGTGGTTGTCTCACGGAAGAGTTGTGATGGGCTTCCAGATGTGAACGCTCCGACACTTGGGCTCAGATGGGGCGGCTTGGGGCCTGTTTGTGGGCCCCTTCTCACGCTCAGCGTTGCAGAGTGACGGTTTGTGTTGCTGCGCCGGCTGCTGTCGCTGGCGTTGGGAGCTGCTGGGAGTCTGCCTGACGCGGGGTTTCTTTTCTCATTCCGCTCCTGGGTGGAGAGCAGGGTGTCGGATGTGGGGCAGGTGGGTTGCACTGACGTATCTGGGCATTTCACGTGAGCCTGCTTCAAAGTCTTCCCTGCTGAGCGATAGAAAGGCGAGGGGGAAGAGCAGTTACAGATCTCGGCGACTTGGGGTAACGAAGGAAAGGAGCCCGCAGATCAAACCAGGTAAAGGGGGATGGGGACACCCAGCAGTAGGAGTTCTTGTTGTCCTGTGTAGCGGTCCGCTGGCAGAGATGGTGGTGGGGACCTTGTGAAGGTCATCTGCCCTGGATCTTCAGCCGGTCGTTCCACCCGGTCAGGGTGTTGCTGGCTGTAGAGAAGGTGCTTCTCTCTGAACTGCTGTCAGTGCCAGAGCTCACGTGGCTTCCGTTTCTCTTCCCTACAGCGGTACGAAGTGCTTGGAGCCTTTGCATCCGTGCGAGCAGCAGGTCTCTCGCAGGTGAGTATAACCGTGGGCCCTTGGGTTTGTTAGCTGTAGCTTTGGGTTCAGCTTGGAAGGGTTGCCTTAACGTTCTGGTTGTTAGTGTTTGCAGAGGCGCTGCGGATAATGCTTCTCTAAATCAAACCCGATATGTCTTAAGGCAAGGGCTGCGCACGTTGGGTTGGAGGAGAAGATGTCAGTAAAGTCGCTTGTTCTCGAATGCTGTCCGTGAAAACCCCGGGTTGTTTCGTGTGACATGTGCTCTTGTCCCCAGTCCTGCTGTCGTTCAGTGTTCGCGGGTGTGTGCCTCTTGGTCGGGAGCGGTACCGGAGCAGCGGGATGGGAGAGGGTTCCTTTCAGTCCCCAGTGCTGATTTCCTTCACGGCTTTTGGTGCTTTGCACAGGAGCTGGTACAGGGAAGCGCCTGCTTCCACGCTGCTCTGTCACCGGCTCACCGCCGGTTGGAAGCGGCAGCGCAGTGACAGCGGGTGTTGTTGAGAGGGTGAACATGTTGTTCTCAGTGTCCTGCAGCCTTAGGGAGGGGGTGAGGCCCTTCGTCCACAGAGGCTGACTGAGGTTTGCAAACACCTTTTCGCTGTGGTCGCCCAGCGCGTTGAGTCGGTTGGAGGTCTCTTCTGTGTGAAGAGATTTTTACTGGTGCTGGTTCTGTTGCTCCGCTGGCGTAAGCCAGAGGGAGGATTGGAGTCTGAAACGAAGCGCTGTCTCGTGCTTTGAGGGGACTGCGTGTCAAGGAAGTTGGTTAAGTGTCAGTTCGGGATCCAGCCTCGGGGGTTTGTTGATGGGGGCAGTTTGCCTGTGTAGCTGGTGGTTGAATCAGGGCAGCTTTCAAAGCAAGAATTGAGTGCCGGCGAAGGTCTAGCTGAGGATCCTGCACACATCAGCCCAGTGTCTTGTGTCCTTTGGATAGAGATAAGAGGGTGACGCAGTGTTCCTCGGAAGTTGTTGTGGGGCGCGGTGGTCTTTAGCTCCGGTCCGGAGCTGTTCCTGCTCCGGCTGCATTAAAACACCTCAGCGTTTGGCTGAAGGTCTGGAGCGTGTCACTTTGGAATAAGCGATGCTGAAACTGAACAGTCTTGGCCTGAAAGGGGTTCATGTGGCTGCAGAGAGGTGACACAGGAGCACAGGGATCCTCAGATGAGCAGCCAGGATGGAAACACTGTCTGAGGTAGATCTTGTACGCGTGACGGTGGTTTCATTTCTCCTCCTGCACGTAGGGTGCCCTACAGTGCGAGATGCTTTGTGCTGGCAGTGCTGCTGTCGGGCAGAACCTGGGAGGCAGTTTTTTGTGTGCAGGCAGCTAAAGCCCTTTGTCATCAGCTCCCCCAGGCAGTGTTTAAATGTTTGAGACTGGCTTTTCCTTGGTAGAGCGTGAATGGAGTCTGAAGGCTGTTGTGCAGCCTGACTGAGCCACTGACCTACCTGAACCTGCGGCTCCACCACAGCACAGCTTGCAGGGTCTTCTGGTCATGGGTGGGGACCACGAAGTGCGAATTGGACGGGGTGAGCTGTGTGAGGCTGCCATCACTGTCACACTGATGGAGGTGCCAGGCTTGGCACGGTGTGTGCAGGTGGAACAAGTGCAAGGCCAGGGCTGCTGCAGAGCAGCAAAAGCCTTGTGTGCCCAGTGGGGTTTGATGTAGGCCCTGGCAGATTGGGATCAGTTCTGAAACGCTGGGGCGAGTGGCAGGGTCACTTGGCGTTGCTGGCCCGTTCTGCCATGGAAGCTGCCTGCACCATCACACACGAAGGAAGTGAAGCGAGATGTGGCTGGTCTAGGACTGCACTTCACGTGCAGCGCTGGGGCTCAGCGCTGACAGAGCTAAAACCAGGAGCGGATGGCTGCAGACGTGCAGGACCTGCCTGGTCATCAGAGCAGAGATCTTGGTTTAAAAGGCTCTGACCAGTCCCTGAAGGGATCAGCAGTGACCTGTGTCCTCTGCAGGGCCCTGATGCCACTGTGGCTTTCTGAGTGGTGTCTCTGGGTATCTGAACACAGTGAATAGTCTTGTAAAGCTCAGTTGTCTCGCAGCGATGACTTTGGGGAAGAAGAGACACTCCTTTTCAACAGCAGGAATTGTACCTTCAGCAGTGGGGGTTTAGAAGCCTCCTCTGCTGGAAATGGCAGCTTGTCTGCGTCCTGGAGTGTTTGTTCTTGAAGCTGATGCTCCCAATAGCACCAGTTATTTGTAGTGGAGCAGGGTGTTTGGGAGAAAAGCTGCACAGCTGTGGGGACGGGCCCAGGAACCACCCCTTGGTTCAGCTGCTGTCTGATGTGATTCAGGGGTCTGTCCATGCAGGAGCGGGCGGAGGCTGAAGCGGGAGCTCTTTTAAGCCCCTGTGCCTGGTGCTTGCTTTCTGCTGGACGGCCAAGGTGGTGCTGGTGTGGCCTGTTGGCCCTGTTTGAGGAGAGCCCCAGTGCAGTTCCCATCGCTCGGTTTGGCTTGCTCTGGGGCCCTGTGTTTCAGGGCACAGCTGCTGAGGTGAATTCTGTCTCCCGTGATGTTGTCCCAGCTGAGGCAGAGCTGCAGGGGCTGTGCTAGTTCCTCTTCACCTGGCGCGGGGGAGCCGAAATGACTCCGTTCTTCAGGACTGCTGCTGCTGCCAGAGGGGACCCTGTGGAGAGCATGAAGCGCGGGCTTCCAGCACTTGTGGGAGTGCGGCGCGGCCCTGCCTGGTGAACAGGAAGAACAAGCTCGCTGGCACCAGAGTAACTTGTGGCTGTGACTTCTCCTGGTGTTAGGCAGAACGTGTGTCTGCTCCACGTTTGGAGGCAGGAAGTCGCGGCATTTAATGGAGTGAATCCGCAGCGCAAACGCGGACGTGGGAGGTGCGGGCAGGTGACTGATTAGAAGAGAACACCTAGCACGTTGATTCTTACTGGTTCAGCCTCTTGCTGTTTGTTTTTCATCAGACTGTAAAACCCCAGCCATCCTAAGCGGGGGTTTGCTCTACCCTCTTGTGGAGGTGGTGGGCCGACTCCTTGCCTCCTGCTCCAGCCTCTAGCGACTGTGTCTAGAAGCCAGTTGTTTGTGGGCTGGTTCAGATCCCTGCCGGCTGAACGCTGCTCTCTAGGTTGTCTGATAGAAGCTCGCAGGGTGTCCTGGTTCCTGCGTGGCTGAACGGGTGAGCTGACAGGCAGGAGCATTTTGGCCCTGCAGTCGGCTCTGGCAGCCCCGGAGCTGAGGGTGAAGGCAGCGCTGCAGAGGAGCACAGCGTGTCGTCCGCTAGAGGAGCTTCCCCTCAGTGTGGGCCTGCTGAGGGGGTGCCTCTGTGGCCAGCCCCTGGCAAAAGGCCTGATTGTGAAAGTGTGTCCGTGGAGAAGCTGTTAGCTGCGACTGCGGCTTTGCAACGGTGCCTGGAGTTCCTCGAGCTGAGAGGAGTTCCTCGTAAGGGAGTGCTAAGCCTTCTGTAGGTGCCGGGCAGCCGGTGCCGGGCAGCCGGTGCCGGCCCAGCGCAGTTCTTCTCGCTCTGGTGCCGTGAGGCTGAAGGTTGTCTGATTTATCCTGCGCGTTACACGTCTGTAACGGAGGACAGCGTCGAGTAAAACTTCTTGTGAGCGTGACGGCTACGAGAAGGGGACAGAGGCTGAGCCCCCGGGTTGTGTGAACCAGCTGACAGAAGCTGGTGACGCACCAGGCTCTGCACCTGCTGCCTTGGGAGAAGCCTGAAGGTTACTGGAACCCCTGAGACGTTTGCGGCAGATAATGTGACAGCTGTCTCTTGTGTTCTGGTTTGAGTGGTGGAGAAGTGGGAAGAAGCAGAGTGACCGTGTGAACAGTGTAGCTGGGCTCCTCTGTGGTGCAGCTGTGGCCTGTGCAGCGGTGACCGGTGTCGAGCGTTTGACTGCCGGGGTGGCTGTGGAGAGATTGCTCTTGTGTTGGGTTTGCCCACTGCCCGTTTGTCGGAGCCCTTGTTCTCATCAAAACTGGGAGCGGGGAGAGAGTGGTGTGGAACTTTCATCTTAGCTGTGAATAAACATTGGGTTGCAGAGGTCTTAGCTGGCCTGGGACTTGGGCTGGTGGACGGCAGCTGAGCTTCAATCTTTAATGGTCTAGTGGCTGCTGCTCTGCACAGGTGCTTGGGGTGGTTCTGCTCGCTGCCACTCGAAAACCCGCAAGAAGAGTCCACCGTCCCCATTGCATTTACAAACAAGCAAGCAGAGGTTCCTGAATGTCTGGCCTTTGGGGGTTGTGGTGCATAAGTTGTTTTGTCTGTCTTGATTAGTGATTGATATCTAATTGCATTTTTCAGGGGAATAAAATCAGCAGTGTTGCTATTACAAAATGACAAAACATCCTCCGAATAGAAGAGGGATCAACTTTGAGGTGGGAGCCCAGTTGGAAGCCCGTGACAGATTAAAAAACTGGTATTTTTTTAAAACCCTTCATATTCTATTAACTCTAAGTCTTTATTATCTTAAGCACTTTGTATTGGTAAATATTTAGAGTCCTGGTCATTGGTTTGTAGGAAAGTAGTTAATTTACAGCGGTTTATACACCAGTGGTCAAATGTGCAAGAGATGCTGATGTGTCTTGAAAAGAAGGGTGCTGGGGGTGTGTGTCTGGGGGATGAGACCACTCGGGTCTAATGGGGCATCTGACTGGAGATCCCCAGGATCTTTTCCAGCGGGAGTGATTCTGTGACCAGACTGGTGCCTGTGAGCTCAGCCCTCAGGACCTGAGCTGTGTCCAGACTGCAGAGCAGATGTCATGAAAAGCTGAATCTGTTGCAGGGCAGAGCACCCAGGGTAGTTACTCACTGCTTCCCTTCCCAGTTCTGTGGTGAGTTCACAGGCTTTGAAGTGTGGTGCAAATCACTGGGGCCTGCCCTCACTTCAGGGTTATCAGCTTTAGACTAAAGAACTGGGTGGGGACACTTCGTCCACACTGAAGCAGTCTGCTGGGGAGCCTGTCTTGCAGGCTGAGCACTTCCCTGGACTGATCCCTGCAAGAGGGGCAGAAGGGCCCACAGGGTTCTTGGGATGACTTTGAGCCTTCGCAGGGTTTGTTTCAGGAAGCCAGCTCAAAAATCGGCATCTGACAGCACTCATGGAGGCCCACAGTGAAAGGTGCGGTCCAAGACTTCTTAGATACAGGAGTTAGCTTGGTTTCGTAAGCTCCTTCGGATGTCTCCTCTCTCCTTGCACCGCTGTAGTTGCCTTTCACGTAGGAGTCTGTGTCAGACGTGATGGTGCTTTAGGCTCTAGAACCTGCTGGCAGGTCGAGTATGCAGAAGTCAGAACCAGGGGCTACCAGAAGAACACGGCACTGACTCAAACACCGGGGACTTGTCCCGCAGCGCCTTGAGTTCTCTGCTTTCGACAGCTGGGGTTGTCAGAACGAGGCAGCGTGGCCTTTGTGGACAGAACGCGGGGCAGGAACGTGAAGTCCCACTTGCGTGTCACACCCACAGGATGAGATGTAGGGTGTTAGAGGTGCAGTTCGGTGTGGATCAGGTTTGGGTAAAGCTGATCACTCACGTCCACGACTGACCTTTCTGACGTGTTTGGACAACAGCAGCGTCTCTGAGTGTGGACGCCCACAGCTGTTAGTGCAGGAAAGCTCTGCACGTCCCTTGGATTACATTTGAGTTTGGGTGTGCTGTCCAGATTCGAGCTGTGCCGCTTGGTTTCTGAGCACGCTTGATCTCGAGTTCCTGTCCTACGCGCAGCGCTGTGCAGCTCTGTTCTCACAACGTCATTACTAACCCTCCTGCTCTGGAGGCTCGCTTTTGTGTGGTAGGCGGTGGGAGCCTGGCTCAGCACATCCACGTGTCCCTGACTGGCAGCCTGCATGTGCTTCTGTTTGCAGGGTTTGTGAGCTAACACCTGTCAGGAGCTGGGGGCTGGTTCTCTCTTGGCGGTGCCGGTGCTGACAGGTCGGCACAACCCCCCGGGTGTGGCAGAGTTCTTTTCCCCCACGGTTTCCCCTGGTGCTGCATGAGAAGGAGCCCACTGTGGTGTGGTTTCTGAGCACGCTCCTTTGGGGTTTGCCGATACTCGCTCTTCCCAGCACTAGACCTGCAGAGGTCCAGGCTTTACTGGTGTGTGCTTTTGCTGTGCTGGTGTCAAGGGCTGGGGCTGGGCTGGCCGCTGGAGGAATGACGGGTACTCTCTATGAACTCCTTTGCCTTCCCAGAGGGTAAGAGGAAGGGACTGAGGGAGAGAGACTCCCAGGTTGCAGAAGAAAAGCTGCTTCAATGAAGCTAGGAACAAGATGAACTAGATACAGATGTGCACAAGCCCAGTGTCAAACCCAGGCACCCTGGTGACACTCAGGTCTCTGTCAGCACTGATGCTGTGGGCAGGCACTGGAGAAGTCCCAGACTGGAGTCAGTGGCAGATGGGAACTGGGTTTGAGAGCTGAGTCCTGGCACATATGGACTGGGATTGGAGCAGAACAGTCCTTGCACCCAACCGCTGAAGAAGAGACTTGACCTCTGTGGTGCCTCAGCTTTATGCCCGGCATGATGTCTGTGGAATGAAGAACCCTGTTGGCCAGCGCAGGTCCTCTCCTCTCCACAGGTGCGGCCTCTCGCTCCCTGCACCCTTGTGGCGTGCTGCATGGCATTAGCAGTGACCTTGGTCTTCACAGGAGAAGTGTGAGCAGGGGCCTTTCCTCGCCCCAGTCCTTGAGGCACTGTCAGTTGCAGGAGCAGATGCTGTTAACTGCGGAGAGTGGGTGCAGTCACACGGAGTTTGGGCTGAGAGGTCGGATCCCTGAGCAGAATTAGTTCTGTTCCAACTCTAACCCAGACACTTGGCTCTTAAACGTCGGCAGGAGTCTGCCCTGTGGACTTTGCAGAGTCTGGACAAGCCTTGGGCCTGCTGCCATCCTGGTGGCCAAAGTGTTCCTCTCGCTAGTCTCATGTTGGGAGGAGCTGGCAATTCCTGCCCGCGTTCTGCAGGGAGCTGGATGTGGATTTTGGTCATCACCGGTACTCAGCAGTAGGGAGTTGCTGTCCGAGAGTCGGTGACTCTGAACAGAACTGTGGTGGGTGTGGCAGGACTGAACAGTCCTCCCTTGTGAACCTCCTGTGCACGGCAGTGCCTGGGGCTGCCTTGAGATGCAGAACGTGCTGACCCGTATGTGAAGGAGGTTCCTTCCTAGGAAGCTGGGAGCTGGTTAGAGATGTCCTTGCCTCAGGTGTCTCCTGTTAGTCCTCCTCTCCACAGCCTCGGCTGCTTGTGCTTCAGTGATGTGTCGGGGTCAACTAACAGCAGCGCTCGAGGCAGGTGGTGCTGAGTGTTGGGCAGGGCCGCAGTCTGTGGTTGGGGTGGAAGTCTCTGCTTTGAGCTCTCTGAACAAGTCGTGACTGGATGTGTCTCCGGTCTGCTGAAGGGTTTCGGCTGTAGGCGGCTCTCATCTGCACGGGATTGCAGGTGGTGGTCTGTGCTGTGTTTAGGTCTTGGATGTGACATGTCTGGGGTTGATCTTAGCATCCTTTGGAGGTGCTTGCTCTGAGTGGGATTTGTCAGGCAAAGAGTGTGCATTTGTGGGGCTCTTCTCCTGCAGCCTGTGGTCAGGAACTCAGCGGGGCCTTGCCTCGCTTCCACAAAGAACTGGAGGCACCGGCGAGTGCAGGTTTCCCCCGGGGATGTTCTCAGTCAGGGTAGCGAGCCGTGCCGTGGGTCCAGAGTCCTCACGGCTGCCGTAAACTACCGAGGCAATTAGAGAAACGCAGCCCGTAAGGTCTTGCTGGTTAGAAACGGCTGGATTTGATTCAGCTTGGACTCCGCTGCTTCTGACGGGTTTTTCAAGCCCCAGGACTCTGCAGATGGAATTTTGTACTGAGAATCTGAATCTTGAGTTGGGTTTAGTGTCCCTGCTAGGCTGTGCCTGCCTGCTGTCACGCTGGAAAGATCTCTAGCGGTGCCTTCCAGCCCCAGCGTTCTGTGGACTCGTGAGCCTCTGTTGCTTGGCGCTGTTGGTCAGTTTCTCGGAGAGAAGTCCTCTCGCTAAGTGCGAGCTGAAGCTGGCAGCTGTCAGTGAGTATGGGAAGGTTCTGGTGTAGGGAAGGTTCTCTGACTGGCTGATCTCTGGTTCTGTTGTTTATCCATCTCAGGCTGAGAAGTCCTTAGCTGTCTCCCTCCTTCAGCCAGCGTTTGCCTTTGCTGTTCAGTTTGGGGATTCATCCTGCGCTGAGCTCTTAGTGATTTCGTAGCGTCTGTGCTGCTTAACGTTACTGGAGGTGTCGCTTGCCTGCGATCACGGAGACTGAAGGTGGCGGGGTTGTGTTTCTGAGCTCGCCACCTGCACACCTGCTTGACCCGCTGGGACGCTCTGCCTTGGGTGCACAGCGAGCTCCGTTTGCGCGATGGCAGACTGTGGGGACGCGAGGCAGCGGGCGGCGTTCTCGACTGAAGTGTTTTGACCTGCCTTCTGCCCAGGTATCCGGCTCACATCGAAGAGATTGACTATGAAGAAGGAAAAGTCCTTATCCATTTCAAGCGCTGGAACCACAGATACGATGAGTGGTTTTGTTGGGACAGCCCCTATTTGCGCCCCTTAGAGAAAATACAGCTGCGGAAGGAAGGACTGCACGAGGAGGAGGGTTGTGCAGTAAGTAGGGGAGTTGGCGGCGTGCTCGGGTGAGTTAGGGCGTTCGAAAGCTCCGCCGTTGCCGCGTTCCCCGCTGTGGGAGCGCTGAGACTTACCGGAGCTGACGGCGCTGTTCCGAGGGGTCCGTGGCAGTAAGTCTCCGGTGCAACCTCTTGTCTTGCAGGGGTTTCACATAAACGATGAGGTGTTGGCCTGCTGGTCTGACTGTCGCTTCTATCCGGCCAAAGTGACTTCCGTTAACAAGGACGGTAAGGAGTCGCCTCGGGGTTTGTCCTGCTCGTCAGTCGTCCTCTCTGGTTCGGTTCGTAGTTGGGGAGGCACCACGGCAGAGAAAACTCAGCTGAAAAGCTCTTCCTTTCCAATGTTACGTTTAAGTCTGCTGCTAGTTGTTGGTAACGGAACCTCCTGTCCTTGGGAGATAGAAACGTTCTCTGGGATATCCAGCCAGAAACTGCTTCGTTTGGGACAAGTGGTGGTTCTTGTGTGCAGCTGCCCTACGCCTGACGTTAGAGCTGCAGAAACTTCTTTACAAATAGAAGACGCATAAAGCCGAGGCGTGTTTCTCCCCTTTGAGATTCAGTCAAGGACCGTGAAGCTCTTGTGCTGGGCTTTCTTCGGATGGACTGGATATTGTGAGGTGAAGGAGGCAAAGGCTGTGTAGTTTCCTGTGGCAGTACTTTGCCAAAAATGCTCTGGGGCTTCGTGAGCCCAGGTCTCTCTGCGGAGGCAGCTCTAAGCTCAGGCTTGTCCCTGTGCGCTCGCCCACAGCTGTTTTGGGTTTCTTCACCGGTTCTCCCTTCCAGGGCTGTGCTGACAGCTCTGCTGTTGAGGTTCCTAGCACTACAGACAGGAGCCTCCTGTGCGGCTGGAGTGTGGGAGCTGTTAGCAGATGCTCTGGTCAGCAGCTTCTGAGCTCTGACTCTGGCGGTTTGTTTTCCGTTGCAGGTACCTACACTGTGAAGTTTTATGATGGTGTAGTTCAGACTGTCAAGAACATTCATGTCAAAGCTTCCTCCAAAGATCAGGTGAGTGCTGCGTTCGTGCCGCCAGCCTGTTCTGAAACCGGCTCCAGAGAAGTGATGAGCTGCGAACGGAACACGGAGTGAATGGAACTTCTCTGTTGCGCCGCAGATGTTCACGGTCTGACTGTAGAGCTCTCAGGTCTGTGCTCTCACGGATGAGTGAGCTGCTTGACGTGAAGGCACAGCCAGAAACATACACCAGTTGTACCGAAGACTAGTGGAGGTTTCACAAAGCGCATCCTAAAGCTAGGGGTAGGTTATGGAAACACACCGGCTGTCTCGCCTGTTGGAGCTTAGCTTAGACCCTTCAGTATCAGGGGATAGCAGCTACAGGGCTGGCAGAAGTTGTTATCTCCCGGGGAGACTACTCTGAGGCTCCTAGGGGAGCTGTCTGGCAGTCTCACCTCAAACCTGTGAGGAGGTAAGTTTGTGCAAACCCACACCCTGCTGCTGTGGTTTGGCTGTTCTACCCACCCTTGTGCAGTCACCCTTCAGCTCGGGGTGGAAATCGGTAGTGAGCTGGTGTGCAGTTAAAACCCCGGCATGTTGTCTTGCTCACGGTGCGAGGGGCTGCTCTGCGCTGCAGGCGCGCCGCAGGAAGGCCTGGGAACTCCTAGTCCAGTGCAGCCTGACTGGGGTGTTTAACGTATCGGCTTCAGGAAATGCTGGTTACCCATCGCACTGAGAAGAGCCCTGGTGCCGCTCCTCAGAGGGCTCCGCAGTTCTCTCTCTGCCAGGCCGGGAGGAGAAACTGCTGCACATCTGCCGCAGAGGGCTCTTAGTGACTTTCAGCTGGAAGCAACTGCCTGGTAGAGGGCTGGCTGATAGTCACAGGGAACCACCTGAAGAATCTTTGTTGCCGCAGGAAACATTCCTGCGGTATTTAACCTCGAATGCCTGAAGGAGAGCAGCTGGCCTGAGAAAAGCTTAGGGCTTTCGCCCCTGAGTTTGGTTCTCATTTAACCCTTGGCCTGGGGTGTTTCTCTTCCCAAGATACCCAAGAGATGAGTTTTGTGCTGGAACATTTTGTTCTGACTCTTTTAGCATAAAAAAGCTAGAAGGGAGTGAAGGGAGTTTCCTAGGGAGCTGTTCACACCATCAGAAGTCAAATGCAGTCAGCCAGCACAGCCTGAGCTGTGCCATCTCAAGGCCATCTCAGGCTGTGCCATGAGGCCATCTCAAGACTCTGAATTGAAGCTGCTGAAGCTGTGGATTCAGCTACAGCACTAAGGCAGCAGCGGGCTGGCGGTGGAGTAGGTGCTGCCTTAGGACTGTGGTCTGAAAACGGCAGTGTCACAGGTACCAGTTCGCACAAGCCCCGTAAAGATGGGAGGAAGGGATGCAGAGAGGCAGGATCTGTGCAGTGCGAGGAGGCAGTCAGCCCTGAACATACACCGAGAGCTGCGTGTAACTTGGCACGTCTGCCCCACCGCCCCCAGGGGCGTGAAGGCATCTTTGGCTTTCCTGGTCCTCTGATCCTCGTGCGGAGCTGAAGCTTACAGTGCCCTGCAGAAGTACTGCCGGGCGGAGTTGTGGTTGATGTTTAGCACTTCCAGTTGTTAGTCAGCAGGAAGAGGGACGTGGGCTCAGCTGAAGGCAGTGTTGGCGTGTGACCCAGGGCAGAGTATTAGTCCAGGCACAAAGCTCTTCAGTTTCTGCTCAGCAGGGCAGAGACGTTCCCGGACAGCCGGATCATAGGAAGGGGAAAACCCAAAGTCAACATCCCCCCAGTGGTGTTAATGTAAAACTTGATCTCAGAACAGAAGGGACATTGAGTAGCAGTGGCCTGTTCATAACCAGGGTCTATGGTGCTGTCAGAGCAGGGGGCTGGACTCGGCCTCTGGAGGTTCCTTCCAGCCCCTAATGGTCCGTGTCTGTTCTCTCTCTCCTAGAATATTGTGGGTAATGCTAAGCCTAAGGAAAGAGGTAATGAAATTCCCCCTTCTCCTGAAAGACGGGAGAAGTTCAAAGAGCAGAGGAAAGCAGCAGGTAATGCAAAGAAAGACAAGGATGAAAAGACATTAAAGACTGAGAGAAAAGCTAAACAGCATGAGAAAGAAGGAAGATTGATCGTGATCTCCGAAAAAGGCAAGGTCGCAGAGAAGAATATAGCTAAGAATGGAAAAGAAGACAAGGAGAACATCTCAGAGAATGATATGGAATATTCAGTAGATACAGATGTTGAGAAGAAGCCGGAGAATGACAACGTGAAGAGTCCGCAGGAGAACCCCAAAGAAACAAAACGGAAACGCGGAAGACCACCGATAGCACCTCCAACAGGTATGGAGCCCACCTGACCCTAACCCCATCTCTGCTCAGCTCTGCTAGGACAGCTGAGAGCTACCTGTTAGTGGCGTCTGGAGCTTCGAGTGCTGCGGTGTGACCCCCAGCGCAGCGGCCAGAGGTTAGCCTTAGGCTAGAGATTTCCACACGTGATACGACACGCCTGCGGGAGGGTTAGATGCAAGCGCGTGGGCTTTGGCGAGCCAGGTGGAACTCTTCTGCTAGTCCCGCGTGGCGAGCGGTGAGGCTGGGGACTGAAGTCTCGTGTTGGATTGGCAGTTTTGCAGCACAGGATCCAGTCAGGTTTTGTTCTCTGTCTAAACGTGTAGAGCCAAGTTCGCAGACACTGCAGCCCATCGGTTTGGAGTTGAGGCGTCGGAAAATCCCCAAGGGAGGTGACGGTCCATCAAAGCGCCCCAGGATCGAAAGGAACTTGTGTGAGTATTTGTTAGTGCCCAGCTCTTGCAGCGTTTGGACGTCAGCGTGCTTGAGGCTTCAGCAGAGGACAGAAAGGCAGCCTGTGGTGTTCACCTTGAGCTGTGGTCCTCGACGAGCCGAAATGCAGCACCTGTTGTGAAATTGGCTGTTCATCATGATGTTCAAATTCCTTCTGAAACTTGGGTTTGTGGCTCCTTCATCTGGAGGAGTTGGGGTGCAGAAGTTCAGACACAGGAGAGGCAGCGATTGTGTCACCTCCAGCAGGTCCAAGGTTATGAAAGCCATCGTTTCTCGTTGCAGAAGCTCTTCAGTTTCTAGTATAAACGTTAGACCCATCCTCAGTCACTGCTGTCCAGTAGCTTCTGCTGATCCTGGTGCACCGTCATTGTTCTGAAGGTCTGATTGTACTGAAGAGGCAGGAAGAGTCTTCTAGAGCAGGAGTGCGCAGAAGTTCTGTAGCTTAGGGTCGGAGTCGTTTACCTGTCCGAGTGGTCTCATCTAACCTCTGCTGTGCTTACCTCTGTGGGGCGCCTGCGTTTAAAGCAGCGTTCTACCAGGAGGATGCTGGTCGCATCTCTTACGAGAAGAAAGCGTTGAGAGACCTGGGAGATGGAATTTTGCTGTATTTTCATGCTTATTTCTAACTCTGCATAAGGCTGTAGCTCTTACAGAGTGCTCTGATCGCTGCGACTGGCGGTTAACCTCAGTCCTCAGGCTGTGGAACTCTCTGGGAGGGGACGTCTGTAAGGAGGGCTTGTGAGCCCTTTGGAGCGCCTGTGTCTGTGTGGTACCGGTAAATGTGTCTGTTCCAGCTCAGGAAAAGCTGAAGAGCTCTTCAGAGAGCCCTGACAGAGACCACATCAGGAGACGATCTTCAAGGCTCTCATCTGGTGTCGGCCCTGAGGTTTTGAGTGCAGAGTGCAGCACAGCTTCAGCGGACATTCAGCCTGTGAACGACGCAGGGTCCAGCCAGAAGGAGCCCGAGGCAGGTGAGCAGGCTCTGGGCACCCTGTGTTTTCACTTGCACAACCGGCAAGCTCCTTGCAACTAGAGCCCAGTTTCACTGCAGACAAAATCAGGGAAGGTTCCTCGATCTCGCTGCTGCCCTGACTGCCTGTTGCTTTTGATTCCCTGGCCCTAACCCTAGCCCTTCCCTTGCGTGGTGGGAGCTTTTGCAGTAGAGGGCAGCTGGCCTGGTGCTCCACAGGCTGTGAAGCAGCTTGCAGGAGATGTGGTGGCTGGGTCGGTTTGGTTTCCACGGTGGCTTTGCTGGAGGGGCTGCGGGTTCTCCTTGTGGAAAAGTTCTTACACAGTTTTAACACCTCTGGTTTCTAGAAACAGCCCAAATGCTAAATGTAAGGGTTTAATGCCCTCGCTGAACACTGGAACACCAAGCAGGAAGCTTTTGTCCTTAGACCGGGGGGAGCCGGTGCCCCCTTCTTGTCTCCTGTGCTTCACTGCTTTTCTCTTTCAGGGGGAGCTCTGGCAATGGACTGGGGAGAGTTAACAGCCTGGACGCTCCCAGGCAGCTCTCGGAGTCCTCCAAGTAGCTGCACTGTGAAAGCTTTGCTGTTGCGTTAGCCGGAGCAAAGCAGTCTGAGCAGGGGCGAGTGTTAGTCTCCAAAGAGGAGCGTGCGCCCGCGCGCGCACACACACACACAGAGAGCAGTGCTCGGGGATGGGCTTCGGGGCAGTTTACTCAGTGAAAGTTCCTTTCCCCCACTGCAGTCCAGTTACAAATCCCTGCTGAATCTGACCAACGCTTCGGTGACCAAGGGCCTCCGGCAAACACCTCAGCCCTCGGCGCAGACACCAGCTTACAGGAAGGAAAAGCTGAAGACGCTGAGTCTTCCCCTGCTGCCATCGGGAGTCAGGACCCTTCTGCTGCTACAGGTTTGTGTGTTGTTTAACACCGGCGCATTTCTCTGGCAGCTGATGCCAGGTTTTCCTTCCTCGTGTGAGTGTCCCTATCGAGAAGGGTGTCCTTGCAGTGTCAGCCGTGGGGGAAGCGCGTGTTCTTCTCCCGCAGGGACTCGGTGCTGATCTTGTGCCTTCAGGTGGCAGCAAACCTCCGAGGAGTGCAGATCAGGATTTTTAGGGGGGTGCAATTGATTTTATTCTTTAAGCACGTGAGCAGCGAGACTGCCAAGAGCTGGTGTTCAGGTCAGAGTCACTGGCTGCATTCCGGGCCAGGCTGGACTGGCAGCTTCAGAGATGAGGCTCTGCTGTCACTGCTGTGCTGCAGGTGTGTTGGCAGTGCTGATGGTTGGGAATCCTCACTGTGTGTTTCCGCAGCCTTAAGTTTGTGGCTTGTTGTAGGTGAGCTCTAGAGTGTCCAGAGGTTCTAGTGCAGCGTTACCGAGTAGTTCAGAAATGCTGGGGTCTCGGCGTAGGCAGCCTGCTCCCCGCTAGCTGGGCCACGTCCTTGCTTGCTCTGTCGCATGTCCTGTGCAGGCAGGAGGCAGTGCTAGAACGGTGCTGTCTGCGGTGTATTTCCTGTGCAGCCGAGTGGGAAAACTCGACCTGCGGAGGCCCTGGCTTGTGCCAGACTGGTCAGGTGCTGTTAAAAATGCAGATCTGTTTTCTAGAGCAGCTCTCCCCTAGCCTGCAGAGCCTTCAGGGTGTTCCACAGTGTCTTAGTCGGCGGTGTTCTAAAGACATTTACTGGGGGGCGGGTGTCGGGATGGTGCCGCAGCTCTGTGGGCATCTTCAGAGGAGCCTTGGTTTGGAAGAGAAGTGTTTGGGGATGTGAAGTGAAGGCTGCAGTGCAGTGAGAGCCAGTAGGAGTGCAGCAGTGTGTGATGGGTCACAGCAGGCGAAGCACTTGTGATCCGGAGGGTCTTTCCCAGCCAGAGTGATTCTGTGCTTCTGTGACTGTTGAAAGAACAAGTGGAACAGCCCTGGATGTGTGAAAATAGGACTCTGTGTTTGTGGCCGAAGGGGAAACCTCTTCTTGCAATGACAACTGGAGGGAAGCGATGGACCGGTGTGAGGATTTCCCCTCGGGTCTGCTGGAGAGTGCGGGTGCAGTTCGCGGTTGCCTTGGTTTGTCCTCTGGAGCCCGGGCAGTAGCTGTTGGGCTGGGGTGCTGCGTCCGCGAGGGAGAGGGATTCGCTCGTCCCTTTGAAGTCGGAAGGTAGCGGTTCTCAGTTCTGCTCTTCCAGCGGTTGGGAAGAAGGTGGGTAGATGAGGCAGGACACCGGCGCTTGAACTGCCGGAGTTCAGAGGGCCGGTCCCTGCCGATACCTCTTGCTGTTAGTGCCGTGTCCCTCTGAGCGCCCAGCATCTGCCCTGCCGCGCACTTGGCGTTTGGGCCTCGGCCGGCAGAATCCCAGCTGAGCGCGTGACACCGACCGACGTGTGCCGCGTCCGTCGCGCTGGTGTGGTGTGCGGGACGTGGCGCTCGGGAGCTGACCCGCAGGCAGCAGAGCTGTGGGAGCAAGACCTGGGTCGGTTGCCTGCTGCAGAGCCTCTGGTGCGGCTCTTGGGCACCTCTGCCCGAGCTGGCGTTTGGCGGCGTTACGGGGCAGTGCTCATGGGGACTCTGACGGCGGTTCAGTGCAGCGGTGCTGGCTGAAGGCGCCCCGCTGCTGAGCACGGGCTTTGGCTCCTGTTAGTGAGCACAGGTTGTGTCTGTGTGTAAGGGTGGGAGCTCCCCGCTGCCTTCAGTGCTGGGTGGGGAGCCAGCCCTCCTCAGGGCTCTGCTGGGGGGTGGGATGGGCACCGGCTGCGCCCTGTGACAGGGGCTGTGTGGAAGGAAGGGAAGTGCCCCAGGTTTAACCCTTGTGACAGACTGGGGGGTTGTCTGTGTTTCCCCCTGACAGACTCCTTTTGCGTGGCGCGGTAAGCATTTGTCTGCTTTCCTCGCCCTCGCCCCTGTCTCGGCTGCTCCCGTTTCTGAGCTTCAGCTCACGTGCTCCTGCATTCCAACTCTTCTCCGTCGAACTGTTCCTTGTCTCTTCCCCACGGCTGTCCGTCTCAGTGGCGCTTGGGCACAGCCTTGTTGTGGCTACTGTATGGCGGTAGTTTCCTGCCATCCTCCTGATGTCTTTGGCTCAGTTTTTGGACCCCATTGTCCCTTCCTGCTGCAGTTGTTGTCCTGTCTTCACCTTAGTTGCTAAGTAAGAGCCCCTGTTTGTGACCTTTGCAGTCAGGAGACGCTTCCTGTAGCTGTGTTAGCTGAACCCTTGGCCACTTCCCTGACCATCTCACTCTTCACGGCTGCAGCCGCTGGTGTGCGGTGCACTGAGACCGTCGGATTGGCAGCCTTCGTCGTCTTGCGAGTGGGATCCCCTTGGCTGGCTTTGCAGCCCTGTTGACCTGCGGGGGCTGTGCCACAACGTCCTGATCTGTTGTCCTGGTGGAACACCCCGAGGCTGCGTCTTTGTTTTTAGGGTTTTCTTGTCAAGATTAACTGACTCATCCTTCTGTTTCACCAGTCTGGGGTGCCTGCGACTTCCTGCTCCTTCCTGTGCATCAGCCTTGGCGCTGCTGCTGCTGCTGCTGCTCACTTGCCCTCTGCGAATGCCATGAGGTTTGGTGTCTGTGCCGCAACGCCCAGCTTACCCCACGTTGCCTCGGGTGCCCACCGTCTGAGGTCCTCTCCCTCGCTCCGGTGTACCCTTGGGGACGCAGCTCGGTGACACCCAGCGTTTTTGTGCTGCCTGTTGAAGCTCCTGAAGCAGCTCTCCTGTGCTCTTGCACCTCGGGGGTGTCGGCGCAGCCCTTGACACTCTGTGCAGCAAGTTCCTGCGGAGGTGCGCTCGGGGGAAGCCCTTGCGCTCTCTGCACCTACTCTGGGCCCCTCTGTGCTCCTTGTTTGCAGTGGTTTCTGACGTCTTGGCGCTCCTTTGTGTGCTGCCTGCCCTCGGCTCTGTGTCACTGCTGCTAGGGCTGGCTCTGGGCGTTAAACGCTTCTTTCTGCATCTGGGAATAGTGTGCTGGAGCTGGTGGCACAAGTGGAGCAGCTGGAGCTGGAAGCTGCTTCTGAGAAGGAGGCTCCCTTCCCGCTGTCTCTTCTGCAGCTGCGCAGTTAGCCCCGGGAGTGAAGGGATCCAAACTCCTCCCTCTGCTGTCCTGCTGGGTGCAGGTCCCGGTGACGACTCTCAGCTGACAGCTGATGTTTTCTGTCTGTCTTGGCAAAGCCGTGGGCCTTCTGAGGTGCCGGGTGAAAAGCAGCAGGGCCCCAGCGGGCCGGGCGTGGGAGGTGTCTGCGTGGCACAGCAGTGCTCGGTAGAACAGGGCCCGTCGGGTGTCTTCGCCTGGGGTCTGCAGGCTTTTTCCTCGGAGGATTGGTTGTGTTTTGAGTTCATGAGGGCCAGCTCCCAGGGGGTGTGTTGGAACAGGTGAGAGCAGTTGTCCCTCTGTGCAGTCTGATTTGTTCGTTCCCGCTCCAAAGCGGAAACAAGTTTGAAGTTCACTTGAAAGCTGCAGCTGAGACCCTGATGCCCTTGAAAGTACCCAGACTGGCGGCAGGAGAAGGAACCCTGAGAGCAGGGAGCAGAACAGTGGCAAGCGAGGAGAGGTGTCCCCAAGGCCATCGCAGGTACTCGCAGGCCAGCGCTTGGCAGAGCGGCGTTGTGACCGAACGGCACAGTCTCTGCGCGGTCCGGTCTGCGCCTGAGGCAGCGCCCTCACACCCGCGATACGGCAGCGGCAGGGGTTGTGGGGCGGGGGCCTGGTGGCAGCAGGATGTCGCTTTCTGGCGGTGAAACCCTGGCGCTGGCAGCGTTTGCGAGCGGCTGGGGCAGAGCTCCCCCGCGAAGGCCGCCGATCTTCAGCGCGGATCAGCGCCAGGATTTGCTGCGTAGCGCTCGCAGCAGCCGCGTGCGATGCATGCCGCTGCCGCCGCTGTTGGTCCACATTCATAGCAAATGCATGGGGGATGTCTGTGTTTTGTTGTTGCAGTAACAAAACCCTGTAGGAGAGCAGAGTTTCTTGCATCCAAAAAGGCTGCAGCTGCTGATCAAGAGCACAAGTTTAGATGCAAGTTCTTGGACTGTTCAAAGCTCTTCCGCAAAGCCAAGCTGTTGCATTATCACATGAAATACTTTCATGGAGTGGAGAAGGCTGGAGATGCGCAGCAGAGCCCTGTGAAAAGGAACATTCAAACCAGAGCTGCTCTGGCTTCTGAAAAAGCCACCCAAGAGAGGTCAAAAAGAGGACGGACCGCAGCTGGTTCATTGTGTAAGTATGTTTGTTCCCTTGTTTAAGCAGCAGCAGGCAGGGCAAGGCAGAGAGAGCAGAAACCTCTCTCCTTGTGGGCTGAAGGAGTCTCCTCAGGGCTCCATCAGCGCAGGTCTTTGTAGAGAAGCAGCAGAATGTGTGTGGATGCGGTTCTAGAGAAGGTGAGGCCGAAGAAACTCCCTCGTCCAGAAGCACAGGTCCCGTTCTGTAACAGACTGACTGCACGGCCTCTCTCATCCCTTCGGAACGATTCAAGTACTAAACCTCCCCTCTTCTCAGACCTAAATTCCCTGGGTTTCTGGCAAATCTCTACATTATTTTTTCCGTGGTGTGAGAGATGTCTGAGAGGTGCTGCTGGAGGACTCTTCTCCGCCTGTGCTTTAGGGAAGCAGGCTGGGAACCCCAGCTCTCTTCTGTTTCACACTTGGTCTTTACGCTTCGTGTTCTGGAGTTAGGAGTGTGTGGCTGGAGGGCCAGTGATGACTTCTGCGGTGGCCACTGTTCTCATTGCTGGGCCTGTGGCAAAGTCAGGGCCTGGGGATCGACAACTGCAGTAGCTGTGGCTGTACTTGAGAAGGATGCTCAGCAGCTGCTGGCTAGTGAAAGGAGCTTCATGGCTAAGGAATAAATCCTGCCGAACTGCTTTGCAGTCTTCAGAGCTGTGTTACCTTGCGCTTCACCGTCACTTTCTTCCCAGTGTGTTGTGTGACACCGGTGGGGGTGCAGGTGTGGTTGGTCCCCAGCTGACTCTGGTCCTGTGTTCTGGGGTCTCTTTGTACAGCAGGTCTGTAGAAACTGTCGTCTCTCACGTTGAGCCCGTTCTGTAAAACCCAGCTGCTGCTCCGGGTGCAGGGCTGGGCTTTGTCTGTGCCTTGCCTTTCGTTCCTAGTCTGTTTGAGGCTTCCGGACTCTTGCTAGCTGCTTGTGACAGCAGAGGATCTCCAGCCTTTCCTTGCTCCACGTCTGATGTGTGCGCAGTGTTGGCTTGATGTCATCACCTGGGCTGCACTGGCTGGTAGCCCACCACGGTGTTTGCCTCGTTGCTGCAGAGCTCTGCCCACGCGGAGTTGGGGCTCGTCCCGGTAACCCGTCGGTGTCTGTGCCAGCAGCAGGTGCAAAGGGAAAAGGGGGCTGCTCTTCAGCTGGAGTCAGCGCCGAGCTCCGCAGTGCGCTGTGCAGGGCACAGCCTGCGTGCACAGCGTGAGCGTCTGGGTGTCCACAGGGAGCGGTCACCGTGGGAACCCCTGGCGTGTGGCTTTCAGCTCGATCCCTTGTGGGGTTCCTGCTGCCTCTGAGTGCTGGCTGGCGGATGCCCCTTGGCTAGGAGGTGCAGTGTGCGTGGGTGACCCACAGGCACAGTTTCTCGCTGGCGTAGGCCAGTCCTCTGCAGGGCTGCCGGTCGCCGTCGTCGTGCCTTGTCCTGAGAAGCCTGTGCTGGGTCTGTGGGGGGTGGCTGTGTGCAGAGCTTCAGCTGCCAGTCAGGCTGATACCTGGTGCTTTGGTGCTTGAACGTACCTGTGGCTGTTCCCAGCAAACGACCCCCCAGCTGTGGAATTCACGGCGCTGGGGGACTCCGGGGTCTCTGCTTGCTGTGGCACCTGAATCGTCAGACGTCTCTTGTTCCGTGGGACAGAAGCAGGCTGCTGCCTTGTCTGTCACCAAGACTGGACACACGCAGGTGTAAGTTAAGGGTTTCCCCGTGTGATCTGTGCATGGCTGGGGTGGGTTTGTATCTTGAGTCTGTAGCTGTTCGGTTCCAGGGCCTTCGTTGCTTCTGGATCAGCTGCTTTTACGGACAGGGAGACTCTTCCGACGCTTGGAAAGGCCCACGAGAGCTCAGGGGAAGAAGCCTTTGGGCAGTTAGCAGCAGGGCTGTTAGTCCCCACGTTTTCTAGTGACCTCCTGCCCCTGCTAGCGGTGTTTGCTGTTGTCTGAGCTGGACACTGGTTTGCTGCTGCCATCAGAACATCAGTGTGCAAGAGCCGTGACAGGTTTGTTGTCCCGGGTTTCAGGGGGCTTTTGTGGTCTGTGTCCGGAAGGTTATGTCATTCCACCGCTGGTGGCTGATACTGGGCAGCATAGAGCTCCTGAAGGCTACTAACAGCTACTGTAGTAGTTGCTTGAGCTGGTTATCCTCAGGAGCATAAGGAGGCTGTAGCTTAGATGCCCCCTGTGTTCCACCTCAAGGCATTTCTGGAAGGCCAGTGTGGGTCTCTCTGTGGGACCCGCATGGACAGCTCTAGGAACGGCTCTGAGCGGAGGCTGCTGATCCGGCCGACTCTCAGCTCAGTGCTAACACGGACAGGGGGCTTGCGGGAGGAGTTGGCTGGAGCACTGATGGAAGGGGGAGGTGTTGCCCCTGTGATGGGGAGGAGGCAGAGGATACCAGGCTGCCTGGAGAGCGAAGGCTGGCGCAGGGGGTCAGGAGGATGAAGACACGCGGTGCTAATGCAGGCCACCTGAACGTGGGGGACAGGCTCCTTCTGAAGGGCCGAGTGCAGGCTCTTGGCTGTCCTTGGCAGAGGCAGCTCTTTGTTCTTTGGGGGGTGACGCTAGAGATTGGCCTGGCTTAACTTTACTTGAAAATGCGTTGGCAGGAAGCAGGACGAGAGGTGTTGGAGGGCTGGCGCAGCACCGGGTTTAACGCTTGAATTCCCCGAATCTAGGGTGACTTCCCGGGCTTGTGATCGCGTCTGGAGTTCAGCGCAAACACCTGCAGCGGACTGCAGAGGGCCCAGGGATCGCAGACTCTGTGAACTGCTCTGTCAGCGAAGCCCGAGGTGTTTCCAGACGTCACCGGTGTCTGGGTGACTGGGGATGGGGGGTTGTGTCCGTTCTGGAAGAGACGTAACAGCTGCTGCGTGACCGGGGATGACCAGAGTTGCTGGGGGCAGAGGAATCCTGCAGGAATGTACTAACCTTCGCGTGTCCTCGAAGGTGTGACGCGGCCTCGGCAGACTTCTCCTTTGCTCTCGCCGAGGTGCAAGTCAATGTGTGCACATGGAATCCAGTTCTGTTCCACAGAGTCTTCGGGCGTCTTGTGCTGCTTGCTGGGACCAGGGTGGCCCTGCGGGTTGTCAGGTGGCAGAAGGTGGCGATGAGGGCTGGCTGCTTGCCTGGCAGCCTGGGCTTTCCCGAGGCAGCGCTCCGTAAGGATTTCCGCTCTGTACTTCCTCCTGCAAGAGGAGACTCCTCCTTCCGTGTGGAGCGGTTGTCAGGGGCTGCTGGCGGTGAGGTGTCCAGGCAAACGCTCGGTTGGCGTCGAAGTCTTCAGGCGAGAAGGAGGTTTCCCTTCGCACCCACTGACCGTTTGAGATACTCAGGGCAGCTGAAGTTTGGCAGGATGGCATCTTGGCTGCTCGGTTTCCTTGACCAGGATCCTTGATGTCGTGCTCCAGAGGGCAGGGCGCCTTCCGGTTTGCCCTGGCTGTCCTGCTTGCGGGGCATCTCTGGCTTGGCAGCTTCACCTCTCTCTTTCCACGTCCAGGAGCATTTCAGTAGGACTTGGCTGGGAAGGGAGCCACTTTGCCCCCTACAGCTTCACCTGAAACTCCATCCACCGGTGTCTCTGTGTCATCACTTCTGTGAGTTTGAGGTGCTGGCCCTTCACCCGTCTCGCTCTCAGCAGACACACTGCTGTTGCAGGTGCGCTGCTCTTGAGCCGTGCAGAGTCGCTGCGCCTCAGCCCAAAGCCTGCTCTGGGCAGCCGGGTTCCTCTGAAGCCGGCGAGGTCCCTTTTCTCTGAAAGAAACCCGCACTAAAGCCTGCCTGACAGGTACCTCTGCTGAGCTGGGCTCTTCCTCTTTCCTCTTTCCTGCGAAGCCACCATGTTCCCGGGAGGGGCAGAGCGGTGGGGAAAGCGCTAAAGCACGTGTATCCCCCGTTTCTTCTTGGGATATGAATCCCAAACGCAAAACGACGACGAGGTCGGGTCTTAGCCTTCAAAGCGGCTTCTGCTGAAAAGCTTTCCCAGGGCCAGGTTGCTGGGGTTGTGAGGTGAGCGATTAGGTCTGGTCAGAAACGCTCCCCGTGGGCTGCCAGAGCTGCTGAGGTTCAGTTTGCGTTGTGAAAGTGATTAAAGCGTGGACTTGGTCTCTGTTCTCGTTGTAGATGCTCCTCTACACATAGCCCTAAGGAGTACCTCGTGTAGAGATGAGACAGTAGAAAAGAGAAGACCCTCAGCTCCAGTAAGTGCGTTAAATAGCCGCCGGCACTCGGTTAGAGAGCAGACCAAGAGCCGCGTGGCGGGATCCCTGAGGAAGCCTCAAGGAAGGAGAGTTGGAAATGGTACGCCTCGCTGCTTCGACACGGGAAGGCTAAACCTGCGCAGGTCTGGGGCAAGTTGTGAGTGTCGTGAGGAGCTGCTGGTGCTGCTGCTGGTGGTGGTGGTGGTGGGAAGTTCTGGCTGCTTGCTGTGAGAGCTGAACTTGCTGTGGCTGTGCAGCGCACAGTGTCGTGGTGCCCGTTCTCCCTTTGCACTGGTTCCGGAGGAAGACTCGATGCAGGGGCTGTGCTGGGTTCTCTCAGCACTCAGCTCTGTGCTCCCGGGTGGGGCGCAGCGGGTTTGAGATGCAGAAAGTGCTGAAGTCGTGGAGGGCAGGAGACGGTTGTTAACGGTTGCTGGTTTGAGCGGTCTTCATTCTCGTGGGCTCTTGGTTGTCCACAGCAGTAAATATTGTAAGTAATCCTGGGCCTCCTGAGATACCTGAACTTGATGAAGTTGAAAGGAAGAGGGGAGGACACTGTGTTTGCGGAAGACCCAGTTTTCTCTCGTAACCTTTTGGATAGCGCTTGGCTGCTGCTGGCAGTCAGCACTGCTTGCTCCTGAATCCCTCTGGGCAGCTCTGCGCTCGTGGCTTTGGTCTGCAGCGGTGCACAGGAGCGGCTGGCTGGGGGTTAGCCCGGAGAAAAGGAGGCCAAGGGGAGACCCCCTTGCAGGGGAGGTGCCGGTTGGCCCTGGGGAACAGTCTCTTGCCTGAAGGCTTGCTGTACTTGCCTGTGGTGATCTGCTGGCCACAGTGGTCCACCAGTTCTCAGACATCTGTTGCTGCCTTCCCCTGTAGGAAGGTCCGAAGGGGATCCCTTCGCGTCTCCTCACCGGGCTGACCCAGCGGGACATCTCTTCCTCCAGAGTGTGGTGCGCAGAGGTCGCTGCAGACTTGCGCAGGGGCACTGGAGGGTGCGGCCGGGTGCCGTCCCCTTCCTCTTGAGCGCGTCTGCTGCTCAAGGAAATGGAGTCTCTGTTCCTGCCCAGAACATCCTTTTAAGGAAGCGATGGGTTTGTGATGACTGTTAGGGTCAGAGCAGGCTGTTTTCTCTGCCGTCGTGTGAGTCCAGGGCTGCTCTCGGCCCGGGCAGCTGCCTTATCCGCTCTTCTGTCGGAGGGATTTCAGCGGGGCAGGGTTTGTGGAGGGGCCTCTGTGTGACGGTAGCTCCTTGCAGGGACGACCTGCAAGCGACCGTGCGGCGCAGATCAGGCCCAGCAGCGCGCAGACAGCTGCGGATGCCGGGGCTGTGTCAGATGAGGGCAGACTGCAAGTGCAAGGGGGAAGTGCCAGGGCTTGTTGGTCACCACCGAGCTGGGTGAGGTAGCAGCACTCCGTGGTGGCACAGTCTGGCCAGGCAGGCTGTGATGTCCATGGCCAAAGGTGCAGTTTTCCCTTCTGTTCTGGCCTCGCTGAGTTACTCTTTGCCCTTCCCAAGGCCTGACGGGCAGGATTTACTGGCATCCCTGCGGCTGCTGCGGCTGCTGGCCATGAACGGCCCTGGCAGCCGTCTCTAGCGACACGACGCAAGAGGAACACGAAAAGGCAAATTAGTGAGAGACGCTCTAGGACTGTGGGGATGGGGGGGACAGAGCTGAAGGCTTGTGGGGAGTTGCTGACGGTCGTGTCTCCCGCAAGCTGGTCAGGGCTGGCGGAACAGGGCTGAGCTTTCTGGTTTCTCTGGGTCAGCTCTTTGTACCAGAAGCGTGTGGCCTCGGGCTGTGAGCCGGGGAGCCTGCCCTGGCCCGTGTGGAAGAGCTGAGCACAGCTCGTGGCTGCTGCTGGTTTGATTCAGGCCAGATCCGTGCAGAAGTTCTCTCCCAGCAGAGACAGTCTGTATCTCGGGGTGTGTTCTGGTACCAGCGATCACAGGTTTCAGCAGACCGCAGGACGGGGTGGGTTTGGGTCAGTCGGCTGCTCGCCGAGAGCAGAGCTCTCCCCAGCGGGCGTTACGGCCGCGCCTGTAGTCTCAGCCGAGGCGGCGTCATTTGCTTCACGAACCTGGAAGAACCTGGAGCTGCTGCTGCAGAGACCTACCTCGGAAAGGCGGGCGGTGTGGCTGAGTGCGGGGGCGCGCTGCCTTCGGCAGGGTTACGCCTCGTGGCGAGGGCTCCGGGAGCTGCCTGGAGGCTGGACTTGGCTCAGAGAGAGCGCTCAGTCGTCAGAAGTTGTGGCCTCTCGTTTGTGTACGAGTAGGGTGGAGAGAAGAGCGGTTACAGCCACTGAACCCTTGTCACTGGGTTCTCGATGGAATCGGGGTGCCGAGGAGACCGACTCGTTCTGAGGGCTGTGGCTGCGTCACCGTGCTGCTGATGGGCTCAGCTGTGAGAGCTTGGAAGGGAGGGCTCCAACAACCCCCCGCTGGCTCTGGTCTCAGTAACCTCTAGGTAGGAAGGGGCCAGTGCTTGTGCGCTCGCGTGCTCCCGCGTGGCCCTGTGCTCTTGTTGCTGGACAACGGCATCGGGGCGTCAACCAGACCGGTTGCAGGAGTGGGGGCGGCACAGACCGGGGCTGTGTTTGCGGCGGTCCCGAGCCAGTCGGTCAGTAGAGTGCCTGTGTGCGCTGCTCTGGAGTTAACGTGGAGCGTTGTCTCATTTCAGCTCTTAAAGACCATGAGAAGAACAGAGAAAGGAGAGCGAAAGGCTGTGGAAGGTCCAAGTCAAAGAAAAAGAAGAAAAAGAAAAGGAGGACCAGGCCTGGTAAATCTTCCCGTTGGTGGAAGGCGGCCGTTCGCCGTCTTGCTTTGCCTGTTCGATCCCGGTCCACGCTGCTGGGAGCAGGCGCTGCGATGGGGCCGGGGCCTCTGTTCGTCTCTTAGCTCTCGTTTGTTAAGTGCTTCATATGAAGTGGTGGTGGCAAGGCAGTGGATGGCCTGGTCGGCGAGCGCCACGAGCGCTGGCGGTGGCGCTCAGAGTGGCGCGGGAGACGTCTGGCTCCAGAGCGGGGCTGTCGGTGTTTGAGTCTGGCTGTTGGTGGGCGAGCGGTACCGTTCGAGAGAGCGCGGGCCGCCCCGTGTGCCGGGCTGGGGCTCCTTACCCGTCTGCTGTGGCACACGCAGTGCTGGTTTGTGCCTCTGGCAGCGTCTCCTGCCCCCAGGTTGCTAACGTGACCCGTCTTCCGTTCCTACAGAGCACTCTGGCAGCGAGGAACACGCTGGTGTTTTGCAGGAGCTTTCGCCGGACGAGTCGGCTGCCGCAAAATGCGTCTCTTCGCACAAGCCCTCTGCCCGCCCCTGCGCCCTGCTGCACTGCTCGGACGCTGGGCAGCACAGGGGAGTGTCCAAAGCACACGGTAAGGCGACCTCCGCTCTGGGCTGCCGGGCCTCGGCCGCCTGTAGCTGTGTGAGCTGCGGCAGCGCCCCTGGAGCACGGCGGCGCCGGCTGGACGTTCGCCCGTGCTCACGGGGGCTCTGTGCGTTCCCTTCGCCCTGCCTGAAGAAGCTGGGCCCGGCTCCTTGGGCAGAGCTCGGCGCTGCTGCGTTTCGCTTCGCCTGTCGCCCTCCTCACAGAGCTCTCTGGGCTGCGCCTTTCGCTGCGAGAACAGTGTCCGCAGCGGAGTCGTTCCGTTTTCCCAGAGTGATGGCGTTGCAAACGGATGGCGTGAAGGGCGCGTGCGGCGAGGGCGCTGCGTGGGGAGCACCGCCGCGCTCGTGTGTGGCTGCACGGCTGTAGTAACTGCCTGAGCTTTGTAGGGATGAGAAGCTCTGAGTGCCTGGCTAGTGATAAGGAGCCCGCACAGAGAGACGTGGCTGCTGTGTTGCTGCTCTCCTGGGTCTCGCTGTCTCAGGCCAGCTTGCTGTCGCTGTCGCACACTGGTACAGTACAACAGGCCTGGTGTTTTGCTCTCTCTGTTACTCTTCGAGCTCACAAACGTGAGGGAAATCACAAACCAGCCACATACTCTGTTTGGGAGCCAGGCATCATAACCCGGCACTGACAGTCGCCAGTAGCCCTTGTCCCTCAGCACCATGTCCTCATGTCTTCTCAGTCCCTCCGGGGACGTGGCTGCACCAGTGCCCCGGGCAGCCTGTTCCGGGGCTTGGGGAGCCCTTGCAGGGAAAAGTGTCTCGGTCACACCACAGCTGAGCCTCCCGCGGCACAGCTTGTCACCTGGGAGAAGAGGCTGCCCCCGCCGCCTGCCTTGAGCTGCACGTTGAGGCCGTGCCGTTAGCGATGGGCCTCTGGAGACGGGGCGGCGCGGTGGGAGCCCCTGTTAGTTACCGGGGCCCTGTCTGGCTTTGCGTGCAGAGGATGACACCCTGAGCGAGTCGTCCGTGGACAGCTTGCTTTGGAGCGACGACGACTGCAGCCAGGACGTCGACGTCACCACCAACCCTGACGAAGAAGTTGAAGAAGGTGATTTTGAGATTGTTCGGTGCGTTTGTGGAGTGAAAGAAGAAAATGACTTCATGATTCAGGTATGAAGAGAGGGTGTGAGTGCGTTTCGGTGAGGACGCGGGCAGGCTGGTGTAGAAATGTGCGCAGGCGCCCGCTGTGCGTGAAGCGAGCTCTGGCTTGGCTCTGCACCTAGAAATGTCTAAAGAGAACCTGTCGGCGGTGAGTAGCTGCTGCGGCAGGAAGAGCAGGCGGCTTTGTGATGCAGGCCGGGCTTCTGCATGGAAGCGGAAGGGGCGGGTCTGCGGAGCTTTGCCTTTTCCATAAGGGCAGGACAAGGGCAGCGCGGCGGCACAGCCGGCACCTCTTCGTCCGGGTGCTGTTCTTGCCTCTGCTTCCGAGTACGCTCCCGACGCTGCTGCGAGACGGTGGCTGCCCCTCCGCTCCTCTGCCCTGGCAACAAGCTTGATTCAGACGTTCGGTCCTCGAGCTAGGACGAACGAACCCGTCGTTACTGCAGTCTTGTGTTTTGAGGCAGAGCTGCATTTATCTGCGGATCTGCAGCTGCCGCCTGTAAAGGGAGAGCTCCTGATCCGCAGGGCCCATCTGTCGGCTCTGCGGTCCCTGCCCTTGTAAAGCAGCTGTACGGAAGCTGTTCCCTGCTAAAGCGGCGTCGCTGTTGCGTAGCAGCGTCTCGGGGACTGCCCTGGCGGTTTGCTTTTGCTTAGGAGCAGCCTGTGCAGGGCTCACGCGTGCCTGACGCTCGCGGACCTCTGAGGAGGAGCAGCCTGTGCGGGGCTCACGCGTGCCTGATGCTCGCGGGGCTCACGCGTGCCTGATGCTCTGAACCGAGATCGTGAGCTTTCCATGGGTGCCCTGGGGAAGACGTGAGTTTGAGGAGTTGTTTCCTGTAGGGGGCCCCACGTTTTCTCTCTGATGACCTTTTGCTCATGCGGGCCCTCAGCTCCGGCGCTGGCTGTGCAGCGCGGCCAGTGATGGTGTTGGGGTTGTTGCTCTGAGAGGAGAGGGCTTGGCGCTTGCCGCGGGAAGCTCCCTGGCTCTGCAGCTGTTGAGCCCAGTTTCCCCGGCGGTCTCTTGCTAATTGCTCTGAGGTTTGACTCCGGTCTCATGAGACCGGGTACGAGGCTAGATCCCGGCACGTTGCTGTGTTTCTTTTCTGCTGTGTGGAACCAGGAGGAGGAACAGAAGCTGCTCTGTACCTCCCTCAGGGCTGCTGCAGGTGGCCGTAGGTGCTTGAGTGGAGGTAGGAGCCTGTTCAGGAGAAGAGGGGGTGGCTCTGGCTAGGCTGTAGTTGAATAGCTCTGGGATGCTGCAGCAGGACAGTGCAAACATCGTTGTTCCCCCTCTGAACACGACAGCCTGGCTTTAAAACTCTTTGGTAGCGCGGCTGCGCCTGGTTTCTGTGCTCAGCAGCTGCCTTCGCTGGCGCAGTTCTCTTTGGCTGCCTGTGCTGCGTTACGGAGCTTTGCTGGGGTCTGGGGCTGTGTCCTGGCAGCAGTGACCCAGTGCCGCTGGGCGGAGCGTTGGCCGGCGCTCGGCGGCGGCTGGGCCAGCGGAGCTGCGGCAGGAGAACCCGGAGGCGTCCGGAGCGACTGCGTCGCCGCCCGAGGCAGGAGCAGAGCTGGGTCGGGGTCTCCCAGCGCGATTGCTCACGTGCGGAGGGCTGTCAGGAGTGCTTAAAGCTGCTGCGGCTGCACCTCAGTTCACCCGAGCAGAGCCACCACCGGACCAGAGGAGAGCCCACGAGGCTGCAGGGGTCGGTGAAGCGCAGCGCTGGCCGGCCCTGCGTGCCACAGAGGTCCCTTGGCTGTGGTAACTGGATGTGATGCTGGAGGGGAGCCCCTGCAGTGAAGCAAAAGGACGAGCTTTGCGGAAGAGAGCTGGGCTGCAGCCTCTGCTCCGGCCGGGCCCCGTGTCCATGCACCTGGACGATTTCAGTCTCTCACCTCTGGGATCTCTGCCTCCGCTTGGCGGTTGCGGCTGTTCTGCAGAAGCCCCAGGGGGAGGGTAGAAGCGGTGGTGCCGTCCGGCCCCGTGACACGTTTGCTCGTAGCTGGGCGGGGAGTGGGGCGGGCACACCTCGTCTGTGGAACACGGGGGTCGGAGGGGGTCTCGCTGGAGGCTTCGTCTCTTCTCACGTGCACTTCTTGACTTCCAACAGTGCGAAGAGTGTCTGTGCTGGCAGCATGGAGTCTGCATGGGCCTGCTGGAGGACAGCGTACCCGAGAAATACACCTGCTATGTCTGCCAGGATCCCCCAGGTACAGCCCCTGAGGCTACGGAGCCTTCCTCGCGTGCACGGTGCCTTGGCTGGCTCATGCATTTACGTGGCTGCTGCCTCCGTTAGTCTGCAGCTTGCAGGTGGCAGCCGCAGGGAGTAAACTCTGCTCCAGTCCCGTGTCGGTTCTCTGCTCCCCTCGCTGTCCCTTGCGCTGCGGGGAGCTGAGGTCAGGTGGGGATGAGAAGGTTGACGTGACGGGAGCGCACAGGGGTCGGCGCTCTGGAGGGAGCTGGGCAGCAGTGGAAAGGGCGGTTTTGACTCGCGGCTGCCTGTGGCATCTGCCAGCAGCGGGGCTTGTGGCGTGTGGCTGCGGGAGACGCTCGGGAAGCAGAGGCAGAGACTTCCCGGGGCCCATCTTACGGGGCACAGGCAGAGCCGTCCTCCGAGCCCAGGCCTTCCGAGAGCAGTCGTGGAAACAAGGCGGCCAGGGGCCGGCCAGTCCCCACAGGTGCGGAACCTCGCGGTCTGACGGCCGGCTCCATGCGAGCGCCTGCGGGAGCCGCCCTGGGCCGGGCGCTCGGCTGGCCGCGCAGGACGGATGCCTGGTCCATCTCGCCGGCGCGGCGTCCCGCTGCGTGCGGTGTGCGCGGCGAGGCGCAGGAGCCGCCCGTCGTCTGCCCTCTGGCCGGGCCCGCTGGCTGCTGCCGTGGCTGCGGAGCTGTGAGACGGGTGCTTCTGCTCCGGCGGGCAGGGGCGTGGGAGAGTCAGGAAGGTCCTCGGGGCGGCTCTGGCCGCACCTAGAGGATCACTGGCTTGGCACAGCGGAGCTGCCGGTTGAGGTTGAGCCGTTGTAGCCTCGGAGGTTTGTTCTTCCCGTGCTGGACTCGGCAGGGGTGTTGTGTGGGGGCACAGAGCGCAGCCCCGTGTGCTCCCGAGGGCCCCGTGTGCTCCCGCGGCTCCTCCCGGCTGGTGCCGTTGTGTTTGGCCTCCCGGTGTTCACGTGCGGCCACGCTTGGCTTGTGACGAGACCATCTCTGCGCGAGCCCTCGGCACTGTTGCCGCTGCGGGCCCTGGGCAGGCTCTCCGTGGGAGCCTCCGCGCTGCCTCCTCGCAGGTGAGGTTCTGGGCGACCCTGCTGGTAGCTGAGGTGCTGGAGCCCAGTGCCGCTGGAGAGGAGGGAAGGGGAGGGGAGAGCTTGCTGCCCTTCGCTGTGCTCTTGTGTCTGCAGGGAGCCGAGTTCAGTGCGCGGGTTTAGGTCCAGCCGTGCTGCAAGGCAGCGAGCACGGTGCCCTGCTGAAGGCAGCCCTTCCCTGGGTGTCCTCTGCTGGAGCTGGGCTGCAGGTGGGCAGAGGTTTCTGGCTGAGCTTGTCGTCTCGGCAGGGTCCGCCTGCTGCCCGAGGATCTGACTGTGGATCAGAACAAATGAGCTGTGGGAAGACGTTGGATGTTGGCCCCCGCAGCCGCTGCTTCGCTGTAACCTGCTCCTTGCTGTCGCTCCAGGGCAGCGGGCCAGCCTGAAGTACTGGTACGAGAAGGAGTGGCTGAGCACCGGCCACATGCACGGCCTGGCGTTTCTGGAAGAAAACTACTCCCACCAGAACGCCAAGAAGATCGTGGCCACTCATCAGCTCCTCGGTGACGTGCAGAGGGTGATAGAAGTGCTGCACGGGCTGCAGCTGAAGATGAGCATCCTGCAGTAAGCGGTTCCTGCGCGTCCCTCGGTGTCTCCTGTTCCGCAGGGAGGCTGGCGGGTCACTCTGAAATGCTGGTTGTTCTTCAGCCACTTGAAATCTCACTCTGGTTGTGTGACAGCAGTTTGCTGCCACCGCTCAGGTCATCTTGGACAAGGACTTGGCTGCTTTAAACTGTCTGTGACTTGACTGTGTGTAGAAGGGAAGAGAGGGAGAGCTGGTAAACCTGTGGGTGCCCTTGGAGAAGCTGTTAGGTGCCCAGCAGCAGGCAGATATAGCCTGTGCCCCCGCTCCTGTAGCACTGCCCGTCTCGATGCCGGTGCTCCTGACCTCGGATCTTGAGGTTTATTTCAGAGACCCGCAGGCTGCGCTGGGCTGCAGAGCGGTTTGGAGATGTCTCTGTGTGTGTAGCTGTTAAAGGTCTCAGCTCAGGACCCTGAGGCTGACCAGGTCCCCCTGCAAGCGAGTTTGTGCAGCTGCTGGGCTGCAGACACCGGCACGAGAGGCTCCCTGCAGCGCAGCGCGGGTGAAGAGCTGGGTGTGTCTGCACGACGCTGGCTCCTCGCCTGCTCTGCACAGCGGCAGCCTGTGGCTGCAGCACCCTGCAGTGGAGAGCGAAACAGTGAGCCCAGCAGAAGGCTCGGGGGGACGCACCGCTGGGATCAGGGGAGCCTGTTTCCGAGTGCTGGGGTGGGTTTTGCTGACTGAGGTGCCTGTAGCAGTTGAGATGCTCCTGCTTGGTTTCGGTGTGTGTCGGGTCGCTTTGCCTTCTGACGTTGGGTGTTTTGCGTCTGAACAGAAACAAGGAGCACCCTGACCTGAAGCTCTGGTGCCACCCCTGGAAGCACATCACGGTGGATGAGAAGCTCCACGCCAAGCACATTGTTCACATCGAGGAGAACTGCTGCAAGGAGGAGACAGCCGGTTACAGAACCTGGAACGGGACAGCGGAGAAGCCCTCGGCCATTCCCGCCGTGGAGGACTCCTACATCACCAGCGAGCACTGCTACCAGAAGCCTCGCGCCTACTACCCGGCCATCGAGCAGAGGCTGGTGGTGGAGACGAGGGGCTCGGCCATGGACGATGGAGTGGATCGCATCAGGGAGAACGGGGACGACACCCTGTCGGAGAGGTTTGGCTGGAACCTGGACCGGGAAGTCTGCAAGATGGAAAATGAGCCCAAACACACCTGCCCCAAGGTACTTGTGCCGCAGCAACCCGCGTGCAAGGGGACGCGTTGGCTGGGCAACGGGCTGGGCAGCGGGCAGGGCTCGGATCTGCGCGGCGCTTTAGGCAGCGCGGGGTCCTGCAGTGCCCTCCGGCGCGGGCTGCGGGGCCCCCGGGAAGAGCGACCTCCCTTCTCAGAGTGGTTGTGGTCCCGCATCGGGGAGCTGCAGTGCGTGATCTCTGCAGCTTCCCCTCCAAAGCGGGCGCGCGCTGCGCTTTGCCCGTCCTCTGGGAGCCCTGTGGTACCCTGCCGTGACCCTGCTGCAGCTGGGCAGCGATGGAGAAAGCGGGGGCGGCGCCGCTGGCGCTGGGGTCACACTTACAGCCCAGGGCAGCGCTGGTTTGTCCAGGTGCTTTGCTGAGGGGTTTTGTGGGGTGGAGATGAGATTGTTTCAGGAAAAGGCCCTCGTTTCTGTAGCCATTTCTCTGCAGTTGGTTGCTGTTGCGACCCAATGGCTTCGGGGTCCCCAGGGGGAGAGCTCGGGTGGAATGCAGTGTCCTCCAGCTGGAAGCTCTCGGCGTGGGCCGGGCTGGCTGGGCGGGTAACGTGGTGTCTCTCCTGGAAATCGGGTGCTTGTGAAGTGCTGGTGACAGCTTTGAGCAGAGCACCTGGGGACGTCTGGCCACACGCAGCTGGTCCTGCCGCGTTGCCCTGGCGCCTGCGTGTGAGCTCTGCGCCTGCCCTCGCTGGCCTGCGGTGAGGGGAGCGCCCCGGCCCGCAGTGACGTTCGCTGCACCGACGCCCGCCTGTGTCCCTGCCAGGTGAGGGAATCCGTCTCCCAGAAGGTCTCTCCGGAGGAGGTGATGGAAATGAAACTGCTGGAGAAGGACAAGGAAGGGGCTGTGAACTCGCAGCTGCAGTGGCAGCTCAATCTGCTGGCTCACGTGGAGTCCCTGCAGGATGAAGTCATTCACCGGATGGATTTCATCGAGAAGGAGCTGGACGGTGGGTGATGGCTCCCTGCTTAAAGAGCTGTTTGACCGAAGTACCTGCTCACGTCGTGGTGCCCTGGCCTTTGCTTCTGCGGAGCGGGGCCTGTGCTGAGGGAAAGCACCAGCTGCTGGTGCTGGACCGACGGACTTGGGAAGGCAGCGAGCAGAGTTCTGCAGTGAGAACTGGGGGTGGGCTGGTCTAGGCAGATCGCCTCCGAGCAGCTGGTCGGGGAAGCCCCGGAATCCCTCTGTGCCCCTCGGCTCGTTGTCAGTGACAGTTGTGTTTCCCTTTGCAGTTCTGGAGAGCTGGCTGGACTACACCGGAGAGCTGGAGCCGCCGGAGCCGCTCGCGCGCCTCCCGCAGCTCAAACACTGCATAAAGCAGCTGATAACAGACCTTGGCAAGGTGCAACAGATCGCGCTCTGCTGCTCGACGTGAGGCCGGCAGACGCTGGAGACTGTCCTCGGTGCGGAGTCAGAGTGTCTGTCGAGAGCAGCCCTGTGTTCCCAGTGACGTCGGCGTGCTGGTCGCACGTGGTGCAGACTGACCGCAGGGAGCTGTGCAGCGGAGCTGTTCAGAGGGCAGCAGAAGGCTCTTTCTCTCATCACTTCGGTTCGTTAGGCAATTGGAACGACAGCGAGGTCGTGCCGTTGCCCTCAGAGGTTGGGGTTGGCCGAGCCATTCGCTTGAGTTCTTGCTCCTCCCGAGTTGCTCCTTGAGCCGCAGCCTGGTCGCCACAAACGGGCAGGGTTCTGGGAGCCAAGAGGGCCTCGTGGGCAGAGGGTGTAAATAACTGCTTCGTTCACGTGGCTGCCGTCATGTTGTCCCCCTCCCGGTTTGTGCCTCGTAGCTCAGTATTTAATCACTAGCAAACGTTACAACAGACGTAGTCGGTGCGAGCGTCCGGCTCCTGCCTGCCGGGGCTCCCCTGGGGGTCTGCAGGCGGCAGTGGCCCGAACCCCCCTGCTCTTGCGCTCAGTGCTGGGCAGAGGGTCGCAGGCGGGTTGCGCTTACTCCAAATAAACGGTTGTTTCCTTCCTTCATCCTGTCACTGGCACCTCACTCACTGCTGGGGGAGCCCCTGACTGTGGTGGCGTTGGCGTGGGCTCTGGAGCTGCTGCCCTGGAGCAGGGCTCGCTGTGGGCACGGGGTGACGGGTGGGCTGCAGCTTGTCCCCGCCGTTGGTAGCTGCCGCTCCGGCTCTGGTCTGAAACGTGGACTGTGCTCAGTGCTGCGACCGGGTTGGCTGTGCAGACTCCTGTGGGTGAGGGGTCCTGGCCATCGGCCGTGTAGATAAAGCCTCCGGGTCTCTGCGTGAGGCGCCGTCCTCGTGGGCAGCTGGCGGGTGGTCGCCCTGCGTGCTGTGTTCACGGTCCCCTTTGTACCTTCCCTTCCAACCTACTGCTTTTGGCCCTCTGTGAGGGCCGTGTGGAGATGCTGCTGCTGTTGGGGTCCCAGGGCTTGGAGCCCAGGGAAGCCTGAGTGCTGGAGGCTGGGGCCGTTCCGTGTCTTTGAGCTGCGGGTCGAGGCTTCCTGAGCAAAGGCTGGGACCTCGGTTCTCCCGAGCTGGGGCCCCTGCGCTGTGCAGTGAGAGGGTGTCCCTGCAAAGCTGGATTTGGCAGCAGGACCCAGGCCACCAGGACAGCGGCAGGAGGAGCAGCCCAGGCAGCTGAGGGAAGGGTTTGGAGTGTTCTAGGTGAGACCCACCGGAAGGATGCTCCTGGCCAGCGTCTGTCAAGCAGCAGCCTCCGACTGGGTGTCGCTCCGGAAGGTGGCTGCAGTGCTCAGGTGTCGGGTGAGTTGCACTTGGGGCAGCTCAGGCCCTTTGCAGTCCAGAGGTGGAACTTCCCCTCTGGGTTCGCTGTACCTTGCTAGTCTGGTGTTGCTCAGGGTGGCAGTACCTGAGGTTTGGAGAAGGGGGAAGCTGCAATGTCTGAAGCAAATAGTGGAGACTCGTTTTCCTCTCCCCAGTAGAGCTGGGGAAGCCCCTGCAGGGACGGAGGCTGTTTGTTGGGAGCAGCACTGTGCGTGTTCAGGAGGGGCTGTGCTGTGCCCTGCCCAGGTTAACTCCTGCCCCTGTCTCTGCAAGTTCCCACTCTCTTAGCTCCTGGTCTGGAGCAGCGGCTTCGCTTCTTCGCATCAGCGGTAAGTGGGAGCAGCCTGGAGCCCCAGAGACGCGAGCGGGCGGGCGCTGCTCCGTGGGTACCCGATGTCTGTGTCTGTCTGTGCCCTGAGCCGGGGGCGCCGTCCGCAGGGGTCTGCTCGGGAGCAGCGTCTGCAAAACTTGGAACCTTCTGTATCTCGGTGTTTGGAACAAATAAACAGGTGGTTGTTGGCCGAGTCCTAGTGAATCTGTGTTTCACCCAGTGGTCGCTCAAGGAAGCGGCTCCTGTTCCCATCGCGAGGCTCTGAAGGGCAGGTGCTGCGGGCTGGCAGGGACAGAGATCCCCAGGGCTCTGCGGCAGGGAGGTTGTTCCCAGAGCTGTCTCACACAGGCTTTTTGTAGCTGAACTGTGTTGTCTTGGGTTGTGTTTTGGTGAGGAGCCTGGGCGTGGGGCACGTCAGGCCCTGCTCGGTGCTCCCACCCTGCTTTTGGTGCTTTGTCGTGGCCAGAGCTGCTGCCGGGCGCTGGGTGAGGGGGGCAGCTGCTGCACCTGGTGCGACTCTTCTCACGGGGCGGCTGCTGTGGGCGGAAGTGGCTCTGAGCACAACAGCAGCAGCAGTGCTGCAGCACCTGGAAGCGTCTGAAGAAGACGTCTCAGCGGGAGACAAGCGTGAAGCCGGGCTGTGAGCGCACAGGGGCCTGCAGGCACCACTTCCTAGGAGCAGGTCAGCTGCACTGTGCAGACTGCAGAGCAGATCCTGTCACTGCTGGGCAGTTCCCAGGTAGAACCGTGCAGTGCCCGTGTGGCAGTGGGACAGCAGCCGAGCTTTGGGTAGAGCTGAGAGGGCCGAAGGGCCGAGCTGGAAGCTGCTGTCGCGTTTCTGGGTGGCGGCGGCCCTGCGGATGCTGCGTGTCTGCTGTGCGAGGAGGCGCTGCTTTGGCCTCGATGTGAGGAGAGGAGCTTGAGCTGCCTCCGAACCCTCCCTCCTGCGCAGGCAGGGGAAGGGGAGAGGCTGGCAAGTGCTGGAGAGGCCAGTACCTGGCGCAGGACGTGTCCGAAGGCAGGGACAGCCAACTGTTCCTTCAGGTGCGTTTTAGGTGCCAAACCTCCTTGATTTGCTTAGTTGGCTGAGGAGGTCGTTCACTCCTCTTTCCTGGGTTATGAGGGGACTGTACTAGTGTCCAGCCGAAGCCTCCAGCTCAGGGGACAGGATACCGTGAGGGTAACTGGTCTGGTTACTTAGGACTGAGGCACCAAGTACCTCAGCCTTTTCCTCACCCTTGATACCGCTGTTCCCCCTCGTGTCTGGTACAGGATGGAGGCTCTTGCTGGGGCACAGACTGCGGCTGCCTCCCACTGCGGGGTGAGCGATCGCTGCTGCAGCCTGGGCCCAGGCTGGTGGCAGAGGAAGGAGGCCCAAGGCTCTCACGGTGACAGTAAAGGAAGCAGAGTGCCCTGAGCTGCTGCAGGGCCCCAGCGGTGCAGCCGTGGGCTCAGCCGGCTGCGGGACAAGGTCGAGGCTGAGGGACAAACCCCAACTGGTGTCTGGGGCCGAGCAGACACCCTGTCACCAAGCCAAGGGCTGAGCAGCTGTGGACGGCTGCTGGCTGCGGTGGCGAAGGAAGTGAGAGGGGGTGGCGGTGGGTTTTCAAGAGCAAGTTCATCAGACAGGAAAATGAAGAGGGGAGTCAAGTGTGTCAGGGGTGGGAAACCTGCAGGTAAGAGGGTCCTGCTGCACCAGCCTGTGGGCGCAGGGGGAAGGCAGGAGGGGAGGCCGCCGAGCACTGACAGTGCCTGGGCACCACTTCTCACCACAGGGGAAGCTTTGGGTGTTTTCCCCAGGTGCTGCTTTGCTCTTCAGCGGCTGCAGCAAGCGAAGGCTGTTCTGAGGGGTGTGTGGTGCTCACCAGGCCTCTCTAGCCCAGAGCTGCAGCTTAAATCGGGGTCAGACATGAGCCTGCAGTCTGCCTTTGGATCATCTAGTCCTGGCATGGACCCAGTTGTCACCCCACTGCTCCTGGAGCTGTGGTTGTGATCTTCAACGTTTTTAGACCTCTAGGGCTCACGAACTTTCCCTCAGTGAGTCGGCAGGGCTGGGCCAGCAGCCACGGCAGGAGCAGAGCTCCCCCGACTGTGAAGGGCAGAAACCTAACCCCTGGTCGTGGCTGCAGGTCACAATTGAGTCACAAACCTTCACCTGAGAACGAGAGGCTCTTTACTTAGACACTGCAGCTGGTCACTGGTTTGTCTCCAGCAGGATCCCGGGTTGGGGACCTTAAACCCAGGACAGTCCCTGTGTTGCAAGGTTGACAAACCAGCTGCTTGGGGGCAGCAAGAGGCCTTTTTCCTCCCGGCCGGTGCCAGCAGGCAGAAGGGTGGGTTTGAGGTGGGTGAGTGCACAGGGGTCCATGGCTGCTGCTCACAGGCCCTGTGCTGCAGGGACAACCCACCCCAGAGAAACTGTGCAAGAGCTTGATGGGGTCGGGTCGTTTGGCCGCTTGCTCCAGGATTCGGTTTGCTGAGTGTCAGCAGCCATTCCCCTGCTGTCACCTGGGCCCGATGCAGTCATGAGCCACAGAGGGCTCCTCCACTGAGCCTCTCGCTGCCTCCTCCCGCGGGGCTGCTCAAACGCTGGATCCCGAAGCACAGGGCTTGGGTGAGGAGCAGCCCCCTCCTCCAGCCCTGGGGCCTGCCTGTCCCCACCGTGGTCTCAGCTGTCCCGTGTCCAGGCTGAGGGCACCTGGCCCCGCAGGCATCAACAGCTGTTTCTGGATGAAACCAGGAGACAGCTTTAACGAAGGCTGAGCTGGGTGGCCGCTGGGGCTGGGGCCAGGAAGCCCCCTGCCCTGCCCTCAGATGTCCTTTGCCCCCTTCCCTGCTGGGTCCTGCTCGGGGCTGTTGGTGTCTGCCAGGAGGAGGTAGGAGCTGATGGCTTCCCGCAGGCCCAGGCTGATGGGTGAATCCTCCTCCAGCGGGGCTGCAGCCTCCGAGAAGAGGAGGGAGCTGCGCGACGGCAGATGGGACAGTCAGGCTCCGGGTGCCTGGCGCAGGCAGGGGTGGGACCGCCCGATGCTCCCCCGGCCGCCCCTACCTGTCGATCTTGTCCCACTCGAGCGACGGGCTCTTCACGAGAACGGGCGCCGCGGCGAGCGAGGTCACTCCTGGTCCCTCCGTGGAGCAGGGCCCTCTCAGGGGGCAGCACAGCCCCTCGCTGACCTCTGGGCAGGGAACCGGCCGCGTCAGCGGGACATCCCCTCCTGCACCCCAACCCTGGGGACACCTGGGCAGGGGTGAGAGGGAACATCCGCCGCCCCCTCCCTTCCTTTGGGGCCTGGGGCACCCCCGTCCGCCCCAGCTGGCGCTGGGGGCCGTTACCAGAGTAGTGGTCCACCAGGTCGTGCAGAGTGGCGAAGGTGAGGCTGGGCGCAATGTAGAGCCACCCGTTCTCCAGGCGGCGGATGCGGTAGTGGGCCACCGAGTCCCGGGAGGCCTGTTCCCTGCGCCGCACCGACAGCGAGTAGCACCCTGCCGGGGCAGGGGGTGAGGGTGTGCGGCCGGGCGGCTGCGGCACCAACCCGGCTTGGCCCCGCTGCCCTGTGCTCTCCCATGGGGTGCGAGTTTTTATCAGCCAAAGGGTGACCAGCAGCACCCTGCGCCCTGTGCTGGCCCCACCACACCGGTGCAGCAGCTGTGTGAAGTGGGGCACCCAGTGGGGTCTCCTTGCGGGAGCCCCGTCTCGCGTCAGAGCCTGAGCCTGAACCTTTTCCCTTCTCTAACCGAACGCTGCAGGATGTCTGCTGGTGGTTTCTTCTCTGGAGATCCTGTGGCAGAGGTTCAGCTCGAAGTGAGGAGCCTCAGGAAACTGCCCGCCGGGGCAGGCGGCTGCACCCTGGGGGATGGCTGGGAGAGGAGACGGGGCCCGAGGGGTCTCACCTCGCCTGGTCTGGCTCTCCCGTATGAGGAAGGACCCGCTGTGGTTGCCTGGCTGAAGCAGCAGCTCCTCCGCCTTCTGCCGGCTGACACCCTCAAACAGCCACCTGCGGGGGCAGTGGGGGCAGCAGGACCCTCTCAGGGACACCTGGCGCCTGTCCTGCCCTGGCTGTGGGGAGGTGACAGGGCCGGGGGCAGCAGCCCCTGTCCTGGGGACAGCCTGGCACTGCGCTGCCTCCCTGAGCCCTAGGAGGGATCGTGGCCACAGGGGCTGCTCTGGGCTGGACCCTCACCTGTGCCTGACCCTGGCCACGCAGCTGCTGGGCACGTAGCACTCCTTGCCCGACGCCTCGGACGCCACCAGCCACCAGTCCCCATCCCTGCAGGGAAGGGGGAGCCGTCCTGAGCGGCTAAGGAAGGCTGCTGGGCCTGGGGAGGGGATGGCCAGGACAGGTGCCCCCACCGCAGCCCTGGGAGCGGCAGCTGTCGGGAGCACCCACTCGTGCAGGGACTCACTCGGCCAGGACACGGAGCTGCTCTCCCATCCTCAGGACAGTAGCGGCCCCATCGCTGGATGGGAAGTCGCAGAGGGCCAAGGCCTGGGAGCCACTGGGCTCTGCAGAGAAGGTGAGGGAGGGTCTCGGAGCTCCTGGCACCAGCCAGCCCCAGCTAGGGCAGGAGGAGCTGGCAGGGGCCAGGCCTTTGCTCACCAGGCTGGGGGGGCTGCACAGTCCCTGCGGTGCTGCGGGGCCTCTCCCGGCTGGGCAGGATCCCCATCCCCTGGGGTCAGCACAGCACCAGCTGCCACCTGGAAGGGCCTGTCCTGGACAGAGCAGTTGGCACCCACAGCCCCTGTGCCCCGGGGCTGGCCACTGCTGCAGGGGGATGCAGCAGCAGCACCTGAGAGAGAGGCAGGGCCAGGGCAGGGCTCCCCAGAGAGCCCTCTGAGGAAGCCACCACCTCCCTGTGTGCTCTGGGTGACCCCAGGATGGGGCAGCCACCCCCGTGCTGCTGTGGTGGGCCCCTGAGCGCTGCCATCCTGCCCAGCCTCGGGGCTCCCGGGTTGCTCAGGGGCTGCAGAGCACCCCGCTGCCTCTTTCGGGTCCTTGGCCGTGGAAGGGTCCAGCTGAAGCTGTGTGAGACCCAGACCCTCCCCAGCCCCGCTGGGCCCTCAGGACAGGTCAGACCCACTCACCTGCTGCTGGCTCCTGTGACCATCACGAGGGGTCCCTGGGGCTGGGCAGGCAGGAGCTGGCGCTGCCCAAGGGCTGGTTCTCAGGGGCACCCTGTTGTGCTCGGGGTGCTCTCACGCAGAGCTGCCCCTGCCCTCACAAGAGCCGCCTGGGTCACCCTTCTGTGCTCAAGGACAGGCTGCTGCAGGGTGCAGGCGGCGGGGCTGGGTGTGAGGAGCTGCTGGTGAGGCTGCTGCAGCTTCCTCTGACGTCTGCACCCACCGCAGCGGTTTTCTCTGCCTCAGTCAGCAACACCCTGCTCGGCTGTTCCGCTCACAGGGCCCTCAGTGCAGGGCAGGAGGCCGAGGCTGCCACCTGCGGCTCCAGGCAGAGCGATGTGCCGGCAGCGTGCAGCGGGTGGGATGCGCCAGGGCCATGCGCAGGTGCCGTCACTGCACCAAGAGCAGCTGTGCCTGGATGGCAGCTGGAGCAGCCCCAGCCCAGCTCCAGCTCTGGCCCAGCACCGGCTCCATCCTCTGTTCGGCCGCTGCTCTGACGCAGGACTGTGCCCCACAGAGCGTGGCCAGGGCACGGCCCGACGCGGCGTCCGCTCGGCCGATTGCAGCAGGACCCGGCCCGTCCTGCGGCGCCCGCACCACAGGGCTGCCCAGCAGCCATCTGCCCGGTGCCGCCGCTGCAGCTGAGCATCCTGCTGCTCTGTCTGTTGCAGCCCTGAACCGCTCAGGTCACTCTCAAACCACGGCCCCGGTGTGGGCTGCAGGCAGAGCAGAGCTGCTACGGAAGCAGCTGCTGGCTGGGGCCTTGTGCAGCTGCCAGGGTTCAGCACCCGCCCCCCCAGCCTGCTCTGCCGGTCGTGGAGCTGGTGCTGAAGCCCTGTTGGGGGTCCCCGCGGGCAAGGACAACCCTTAGCGGGCCCTGGCTAGCAGAGCAAACCTCCCACTGCGTTTTGGCGACACCCAGCTGTCCGGCCCCTTCCAGGGGACGCAGGGCCAGCCACCCCTCGGAGAAGAGCCATCGGAACCAGCCACGGGGCCAAGAGCCAACACCGCGAGGTGAGCGCACGGGGCCAAGAGAAGAGCCAACGCGGCGGGCACAGGGGCACCAATGAAACTCAGTTACAGCTTTATTCAATAACCGGTACAAAGTGCCCCTCAGGCAGAGCCTCCCGGTCCCACTCCCTACGCGAACAGGGGTAGAACACGAGCCGTGACCCCGGAGGAGCTGGCTCCCGGTGCGCCAGGACTGCTCAGCGGTGAGCGAAGGGTGTTTTGCTCCCCTGCAGCAGCCCGACTGCTCACCCCGTTTCTCCCAGTAACAGCCAGACCCTGGCACGCAGCGGGCACTTGCCCCCTGCCCTCTGAGACCGGCCGGGCGTGGAGCAGCGGCAGAGCTGTGGGGCCTGCACCGCTCACACGGGCCCCGACCCGCACAAACGGCGTCTGCCAGCCGACCATCCCGAGCCTCTGGAACGTCCTGTGCAGCCGCCTGGGGCTGGCAGCAGCGGGAGGCAGAGCTGGCTGCTGGCAGGGGATGCGGCCGCTTCACCCCCTGGGTGAGGCAGAAGGTTGGCCGGCGCCTCCGTGCGAGAAGGGCTGCGTGTCAAGCGCTTGTGGCCCGTCCGCGGGGGGCAGAGGGTCGGCAGAGGTCTGGGGCCGGGGCTGCTGCCGCGGGACCCCTTGTACTGAGCTCCTCAGCGCCAGCCGGCTGCTGCTTCGTCCTTGCGGAGGCTTCAGCACGACATCGCTCTGCTGCGTCTTGGCACGAGCCAGGGGCGAGCGCGCGACGGGTCCTGACCGCTGGCTGCCCGCGGCCGCCCGGCACACGCCGGGAGCGCTGCCGGCCTCCTCCTCGTTAGGGTCTGGCTGTGCCAGGGCCCACGCGGGTCCTTGAGCGGGACCACAACTAGAGAGAACTCTGAACCTCACGAAGCCACAGAAACTGTATTTAACTTAAGAGGGACGACACGGGCTGGCGCCCGCACGGGCCCACAGCACAGACGGAGATGCGAGCAGCGGGGACAGCAACGGGACTCACTAAGACCACGGAATGTTAACGAGTTTCGAGAGGGTCTGACGCCCGGGGCAGGCAGCGAGGACCAAGGTAGCGCCGGGGCGGCAGCTCGCGCGGGCATGCACGGGGTAGAGAACAGTTAATGCCGTGTGGGACGAGATGCTGGGCTCTGGGGGTGCGGCGGGGGCGAGCGGAGGTGTCTGCGCCCAGCAGAGGGGCCCTGCCTAGCAGGACACTTCCATGGTTTGAGAGGCCTCCTGGAGATCGGTGCCGTCGGGGGTCCCGGCGCTCCCGTCACCGTGGTTGCTCGTGTGAGACCGGCTGCGGCCGCTCTCGCCGGAGCCCACGCTGGAGGAGGACTGAGTGCGGGAGCGCATCAGCCTGGTCATGGTGGCCGCCGGCACTGCAAGACAGAACAGGCGCGGGGCTCAGCCGTGGGGGGGAAGGAGCCGGCGCCGCGGGCGTCCCTGGGCTGGCACAGAGGGCCGTGCCCCAGGCGGAGAGCTCGCTCCTCACTGCCAACCCCAGTCCTGGCACGGCACGAGCGCGACGGTCAAGGCCCGATTTCAAAAGGTCCGGGGTGAGCAGAGTGGAGCCCGTTGCTCGCGAGAGCCGCCGTGGCCGGTGTCGGCGCAAACCCTGTGCCGGCGACCTTTTGAAAGTCGGTCTGGTCGCTCCAGAGAACCGCAGAGCTGCAGTCATGCAACACCCAGCGGGACACGGCGGGGCGAGGGCTGGAAGCACACAGGCGCTGCGATGATCAGCCCAGGCGCAGCAGCCATGCCGGCACAGCGATGCACCCGCACACCCCCGAGCGCGGCGCGCACCCTCGGCCCGCGGCAGGCGCCGTCGCAGGTACCTGACTCAGTGCTTAGGTGGCTGAGCTGCACGTAAGGGACTGGAAGCAGCACGAGACAGGCAGAGGGACGAATACAGGAGAGAGCCGGTTAGTTGCGGCGTGTGGCCGGTGCCACCCCTGGGCTCCCCAGCTCCAGCCCTTCCACTGGCAGCTCACGCACCGCGCTGGAGCTCCCAGCGCTGCTGACGGCACCTCGGCAGGACACCCAGCTCACCCAAAACGCAGCGGGGCCCACTCTCTTCAGGCCTTCAGCTGGAATCTGCGCTGCACCCCGTGACCCCGACCTCACGCCAGACACACCACGGGCGCCCACCCGCCTGCGCGCCCCGCAGCGGCGGGTACGGAACCGGAGCTCACGTCCTGCCCAGAGCTGCCGGCATCGGCTGCCTGCTGCAAACCTCCCGCCGAGGTGCCACCTCCCGCCTGTCGCCAAGGGCAGGTCCAGCTGTCGCAGTCACCGAGCAGAAGGCACAGAAGCAGCTCTGGGGGACGAGCCTCTGCCCTTCGAGCCGCTCCCCTGCTGCGCTCCGCTTCTCCCCGAGGTGGGAGGCCCTGAGCCAGCCCAGCGGTGCCCGGCCCACCGGCGCCGGGAAAAGCGGTCTGCTCCTGGCTCCCAGTTCTGGTGCCCCGCTGGCCTGGCCCAGCGCAGCGCTGCCAGAGACCCGACTCCCAGGGCACCGAAGGCCTCGCTCTGCTGACAGCACCCGCTGCCTCCACGGACCCCGGCCACGGCAGCGCTCTCAGCCGCGAGAGCCTGCCCACGCAACACCCCCCTCGGCAGGAGCAGGCGCTCCTGGCCCACACCGCGGGTCTCCCCTGCTCGCCTCCTGCGGGCGGGCGGGCGGCCCTCGGGCCAAGGGCAGCTGCCTCTGAGCCCTCTCACCCGTGAGCTGGCCAAGAGCGTCCGGCCAGCGGCGGCCACTGGGCGCGGCACAGCTGCCACTGCGCCCAAGCCCAGGCGTCAGCCAGCCACGGGACCCACCCCCCCGCGGACGCAGCTTCTGGAAGTGCCTCATCCACAGAGCGACCGTGCGGCCCCGGCCGGCCGGGCAGAGCTGTGCCCAGGTGCCCGCGGGACCGACTGCTTCACCCGGAGAGGCTGCAAGGAACAGGTCTGGCTGAGGGGAAGCGCCCGAGCGCTCACGACCGGGAGGCTGCCCTGCCGCCCCCTCCCTCTGCAGGACGTCTGCACGGGGGCGCTCAGAGGGCTCCCTGGCGGTGGGAGCCTCGCGCCTGGCACGCACGCAGACTCGGGGGGCTCTGCCAACAGCAGCAAGGGTCAGGGGACACCACGGCGGGTCGCCAGGGCTCATCTCCTCCTGGCAACCACCCTAACTCACGGGCGGGCACACAGACGCCAACGGGCTCAGGCAGACCGCAAAGGCTGGCCCCCCTCACGCCAGCCCGGCCTCCAAAGCACAAAAGGGTGGTCGCCACTTACTGTAGCCCATTCCCTGGACGAAGTACTTGAAGGCTTCGGTCAGCTTGCCGGGCTGTGGAAACAGAGGCGGCTTCAGCATGAGCGAAGCCCAGGCCCCCCCTGAGCCCGGGCACGTGCGAGGGCAGAGGAAGCGCTCACCTGGACCACCTGGGGCAGGCCCCCGCAGTCGGCCATCTGCAACACAAAACACAACGGGGCTGGACTGTCCTTCCAGCCGGGACGGGCCCAGAACCACACGAGCGCCGCCCGTCCCTCCGGGGCCGGCGGCAGCAGGCGGCACCGCTCCCCGAGACGCTCTTCTGCCACCACCTCGCCGGTGCAGCCGGAGCCAGGCCCGGGCACATCTGGCCCAGACCCTGCTGCGAGCAGCCGGCGCCAGGGAGCTGCACTGCCCAGCGACCGCCGGCCGCAGGAGGAGCCGCCCTGCCTCTCTGCCCAACCTGCCCCTTGCACCTCCACGCGCAGCTGTCTAGTGCCGAGGAGCCCCAGCGAGGGCCGGAAGGGCTGGTTCGCAGCCGCAAGACGTGCGGGTCTGGCTGGCAGGGGGCAGTGCCCGGGGCAGGGCACCGCCAGCTCTGCTGGCTGCGGGCACGAGGCCGTGCAGCGGGGCCCGGGGAACACCGCCAGGCCCGGCTGCGGGCGGGAGAGGAGCCAGCGCCACGCGGCTGCGCACAGCCGCCTTAAAGCCGAAGGCACCAAGGCGAAGCCCTGGCCGCGGGCTGCCGCCCTCAGGACAGCGACGGCCTTGTGCCGGCTGCAGGGATCCCGCTCACCTTCAGCAGGGTGGTTTTGGTCGGGTCCAGACGCGAGTTGCATTCCACCTACAATCAAAGGGGGAAGGACGACCGTGAGGGCCAAGGTCAGGTGCAAACCGCAGGGCAGCCGCAGCAGGGGCACCGGATGTCCTCAGCAACGGACCTTCGCCGGGGCCGGCACCGGGGCCAGGGCCGGGAGCGCCACAAGGCAGCGGTGGGAGGAAGGTGCCGCGAGGGAGGACTAGTGCTCACGAGCACGGGGCCCGCAGCTGGCACTGCTGGATGTGGCTGCGGCTGCCGGGGGACCCTCCCCCGGCTTGGGGCTGCCCCACGAAAGCCTGGGGCGCCTCCGGGGCTCCGGCAGCGAGACTGGGGGAGAAGGAGCCCTCTGTGCCACTCGGCAAGGAGGGAGATGGCTTCAGCCGAGCCCCCGCCATAGGAGCTGCCGTCAGGCCGCTTCAACGCGCAGGCGGCCTCAGCACAAGAGCGAGGCAGCAGCAACTCGTGACTGGACCTGCAGTCCAGGCCGAGCTGGGGGACAGCTGTGAGGGCCTGAAGAGCTCCTCTGCACTGCTCTGTGAGCAAGAGCCTGGGCACTAGGACTCACTCGCATCCGGCCACCCTCAGCCCACAGCTGCTGGCAGGGCCAGGGAGTCCCCTCAGCCTCACTTCTCCTGCTAGTGGCCGCCAGTCTCAATGCAGCGGCGGTGCTGGACAAGCCTGGGGCCAAGAGCCACCTTCTGCGACTACTCCTCAGCACCGAGAGGGCTCTGTGGGGTGGGGCAGGTTTGCCAAGGGATCCGCACTGAGTCCAGCTGTACCTACCACTGCTTCCACGGCCGGCGAGGTGTCACCAACCACCAGCAGGACAGGGCACCTGGTCAAAACCAAAGCAGAGGCGGCGTCAGTCTGGCCCGCAGCGCTTCGGAAGGCTGGGCTCTGCGGGCCAGCGGCCGCGCGCGGCAAACCCCACCGACCACCGCACCAGGGCACTAAGTCCCCTTGGGCCTCGGCACACACCCACACTGTGCCCTCCGTGCACCGCAGTGTCCAGCCCAGGCACCCTGCTCCAGCACTGCGCTTCGCAGTCCTCGTCTGCTCTACACCTGGGGGAGAAGCGGCCCCTTCTGCTTTCCTGCTCGGGATCTCGGTGCCTCCTCGCGCTGGTGCTGCACCGTCGCCGGCCCTGGGGCTCCTCAGCACAGGCTGCTTCCTCCCAGATCAAAGAGCCACTGCTGAGGTGGGAAGACACATCCTGTGCACCCAGAGCCCCCTGCCTGCTCTGGAGGGCTGCCCAGGGAACCTTCTGTCAGCGAGGTCTCCCCGATTTTTCACGCAAAACAGCCAACTCAGGCAGGACTCTGCCTGCTGGGCGGACACAGCTACTGCTCTGCCCCTGCCTGCTGGAGAACCTCCGCGAAAGGGCCGCACCCGGCCCGGGACTGTCCTGACCACTCTTCCCAGCACTGGGGCTGCAGCAGAGAAGCAGCAACAGCTTTTCTGCTGGAGGGGCTGCGCTAAGCAAGCGGGCCCAGACGGCGGAGCGCGACGTACTTGAGGGTTTTTGCAGTGTTGTCATTGATGCCGAGAACCGGCCTCTCGATTTCCAGGTCTTTACGGCTGAAAGACAAACCAGAGCAGTTCTCCATCAAGGCAGCAGCAGCAAACGCTTCTCCTGGCTCCAGCTCCCAGGCAACAGCCTAGCGCTCCCTGTGCCAGCCCGCGAGCGGGAGCCCCAGCAGCCACGGCCACAGCACTGGGCCCAGGCTCTCACAGGCAGCTCCGTGCCTGCGGCTCATCTGCTGATGTGCAAAAGGGTCACCCGGGCACGAGGGCTGGGCCTGGCTCAGGGCAGCGGCTTAGGACACCAACCAAAGCACACGAGTGGCAGCAAACCTACCGAGCAGGGAGGCTGCGGGAGCAGCCCGGCAGGCGAAACGGAAAACCCTGTACCTGTTGTACGAGGTGAGGAACAGCTGGAGGTTGTCCTGGTTGATGTCCTGTGCGATGTGGAGCCGGTACGTCTGGATCAGGTCCAGATTCGCCTGCAGCTCCTCCTGCACAAAGGATCGACAGACGGGGAAGATCCTGTTTTCCGCAAGAAACGCAACTCCCAGCAGCAGAGAAGCCCTGAACCGCCTGCACAGCCCCGGTCCCCGGCGAGCAGCAGCGCCCAGGTACGCCGTGTGCGCGCAGGGCGGCTCTTAGGCCACGCCGGGCAACCCGACCACACTTGCCCAAGTGGCTGCGCGTGTGCTCGTCCCGTGGGGTGGGATGAGGCAGCTCCCGCGCCCCAGGAACGCTCCCGCAGACGGACATCACGCCAAAGGGGCCAAGCTTTGTGCCAGAGCAGGCGCGAGGACGTGCGCAGAGCGATGGAGCTCGGCGCGCAGAGAAGCCAGGGCCGGGTGGGGCGACTGCCGCTGGACGCACCAGAGCTACTTCGGAGCTGAAGCCTCACGGGCAAGACGACCCCCTGCCAGGTACTCACGTGGCCGAAGTGATGCGCCAAGACGATGTCCACGATGTTGGTTGTCCAGCCTGAAAACTGAGGAGCGACCGTGAATGAGGAGGAGGGAGATGAACTGAAGAGGCAGCTTCACGAGAACCCTCCGAGCAGCTCCTCAGGGCAAACCCCAAGGACGTCACTCAAGCCGTGTGAGGAATAAGCGCCTGAAGCTTGGGCTGGGCAGAGCAGCCTGTGCACACACCACACACAGCTCTGCACTAACCCGGAACCCTGAGCAACTGCACGTGGGCACAACCCCAGAGACACCGCAAGACCCGCTCAGCTCCGAGGCACGGAGCCTGCAAGCGTGAGCACTAAACAAGCAGAGGGCAGCTGAGCGCCCAGCGGCCCCTCAGCTCCCCAGGATCGATCGGTCGGTCGTTCCTGCCCAGGCCTGCCCCTGCGGTTCAAGCTGTCTCCTGCACCCAGACTGAGAGGGCAGCCGGGGCAGAGATGGGGCTGGGCAGGTCTGGCCATAGAAGGACAGAGTCCCGAGCTTCCCCGACCACTCCCCGCGCGGCTCGCTAAGCTCTGCGGAGAGGAGGCGGGCAGGGGAACGAGACGCTCACCTTGGATGCCGCCCAGTCGATCCAACCCTTCGCACAGGGATCGACGTTAATGAGAACGAGTCCCTCCACCAGCTCGGGGTGGCTGAGCTGTGGGGAGAGAGCACAGAACAATGATTCTGCCCACGGTGGGAGCTGCTGCACAGGAGCAAAACCCAGAGTGAGCGGGGAGCTACTCGTGTGTGAAACAGCCAGTGGCCTCTCAGAGCCCAGCCCAAGCCTAGCTCCCAGCTTGGCTACTCCATTCCTCTGTCGGCTCTGGGGGACTGACAGCCCACACAGCACCAGCAGCCTGAGCAGAGGCCTGGCGCCCAGCTCTGCAGGACACTCCTTCCCCTGCTCCAGCCTGACACCCTCCCCACCCCCGAGGTCACCTTGCACAGGTCTGCAGGACGTGCAAACCCCTGAGCCACTAGCAGACACAAGCCCGGCCGCAGGACGCCACCAGAGCGCTCCGGGCTCACCCCGAGGCCTCTGTTCCACCGCACAGACCAGCACAGGCTCAGCAGGAGGGAACCGCTCTGGCCTCGGGAGGAGCCTGTCTGCAGCGCAGGCAGCACTGCAGGGGCTCGCTGGTGCCTCAGGCTTGTCTGTGGGATCTGCTCTACAAGACTGCGAACCTCGGCAGACACGCGGGGCAAGGACCAGCCACCGCCAGCGCACCACTGCCCCGGGCTCAGCCCTGACCGGGCAAACGGAGAGCACAGAACGCTCTGCACCCGGGGCAGCCAGACGGCGACGTGCTTCAAGCAGCACTAACGGCCCAAACCACCAGCAACTCTCTGCACCTGACACCGAGACCGGCAGAACTACGCATGTGGTAGCTAGCACTGTCTCCGAAGGGCTCGGGCAAGCCCTTGGACTACTGAACTATGTCCACGCTCACAGACACCCTGCTAGAGAGAAGTGCTGTGCTAGAGCCAGCAAGGGCACCCTGTCAGAGGGTGGAGGGCAAGATCCACCTCCTGCCAGGAGAACGTCCCTCCTTCGTCTCCCTAAGTGAGAGAGCAACGACGGGGCACTCACCGCACACCTGCTGAGGACGTAGGCACCGGCTCCCAGCCCAATCCCAATGAAGCTCTTCAGGCTGAAACACAGGCATCGCCCAGTCACAGGGGCACCCTCAGCTGGCAGCCAAAGCAGCCCGGCAGACAGAGCCGTTGCAGAGCCCTTGCCCTCCGTGCCCAGCCGTTCGCCCGCGGCTCGTTTTCACGAGGACCCAGCAGTGACGCAGCAGCCAAGGCACTCCCAGCGCAAGGGCACCCCGAGAGGGTTACACAGGTTAGGGAGTGCTCAGGCCTCCCGGGGCAACTCGGAGCACATGAGAGTTGGCGCTCGCCCCATTTCCTCATGGAGACTTACCTGAGGTGCGTCAGGACGGCGGGCAGCATCTCGGCCAGCTCATCCATACTGGGATACTGGTACCTGAGAACCAAGCGAGACTGACATCAGAGCGCTTTGAGAAACGCAGCTCCAGAGGAGCTGCCTTCCAGCCCACCCAGGGAACCCGGGACTGCATGTTCCAGCCACCCCTCAGAGCAGCACTGACGCGGAGCTGGGGGGTTGGGGCGGTCAGAACGCTCGGGCCAGTGGGCAGACAGAGCAAGGAACCAGCCCGCCAGCCTGTTGGATGCTGGGCTCACACTCACTGCGGAGTTGGTGACCGCAGCCAACGCTAGCCGGGGCTCTGGCCGTGCCCCGGTAACGGGAGAGCAGGCCCCCGGGGAACCCTTCTCATCTTCCCGTTTCCCCGACTGCCGACAGCTGCCCCCAGGGCACTCAGCCTGGCAGTCCCAGTTGGCTTTGAAGCAGGTGCTACCTCAGTCCAGACGGCGTCTGGACCCTCAGCGAGGGTCTTTGCAGAGCTCTCACCCTGATGGGAATGGGGGAGCTCCCTCCTGCTGGCCCGGGGCATCCACGTGGCAGACAGCGAAGTGCTGCGTGATCTCCTGCATGTCCTCGAAGTTAAAGAACGCGTTAAAACAGGATTTGTCTGCGCAACGAGAGGGAAAGGAGACGTCTCCTGAGGTTTTATCGTGATCCTCCCTGCACAGACCAGGGCGCCCCCTTCTTGAGCCCAGCATCCCTGCTGAGCCTGCGGGCAGTGGGTGCTGCACCCTGCTGCGCCCCAATGGCAACGGGGTCCCGGCAAAGGAACCACCACGACCGGAGGGCAGAGAGGCAGCTGGGGAAACGGAGGAGCTCTGGCGAGAACACAACAGTGCTGCTCGGGTGGGAAGACAGGAGAAGAGCGATCGAGCCCCCCAGGGCCACAAAGCCTCGCCGAAGGGACCTGCTCGCCCGCCCAGCACCCAGGGAGCAGACACCCTGTGGCAGCTCTACCCCAGAGCACAGCACACCAGCCAGAGCACCAGGGTGGGCTGTTGGGATGGGCAGGCGAGTGCCGCGTGCTCTCGCCCCTGCAGACCTCTATCTTCCGGCCCTGGAACAACCCGTGGCGCCTCAGCTCGAGGCCAGCTCGCAGGCAAACACCACCACCGACTACTTTTGCAGGGCCCCGGCAAGGCAGAGGCTTACGGTTGAGGCCGATGTCATGGTACGTGAGGATGACAGGTCTGTTCCCCTTGGGTGAGCCCCGCACGGTGGCGTGCACCACCCCGAAAGCCGTCTCGATGTCGTGTTCCTGCAGGGAGAGAAGAAGCAGCCTCGGGGTCACAGGTGCTGCCTCCAGAGCGCAGCGCTGCCCTCCCGCCCACGGCGGGGCTCCGCGCAGCTCTCCCAGCCCGGCAGGTCGCTCCAGCCGCTGCCCGGGAGCAGGCTCTCGTTGCGGCGCCCCTCAGCGGCGCAGCCACACGGCAGCAGAAGCCAGGTGCCCCGTGTCTGTCTGGCCCCGGGGTCTGCGGCATTGTGCATCAGCTGGAGACATCAGACCGAGTTCTCCCTCTGCCCTCCCTGCAGGGAATCCTGCGCCCGCCTTCCCAGTGAACTGTCTGTTTCCCAAACCCATGCCCTGTAGCTTCAGCCCTTTCACCTCGACCCGAGACCGCCAAGGACAGGAACTGAGGGACTGGAAACTTCATCAGAGCGCAAGGAGCCCCTGCAGACAACCTGGGAGCTCAGCGGCCACGGAGCCTGTCCCACAGAGGTGCCAAACGGCAGCCGCTGCCGAGAGCGCAGCCAAGACACCAGCCTGTGCCCACAGCTGCTACAGAACCAGCTCCAATGTGCTGGGAGCCATCGCTTGGGAAACTCACAGCGCCCTCGGGGCAGGGCTGAGAGGAGCAGGAGGCAGGAAGGCGGCAGCTGGTCAGACCAAAGGCCCAGCCCAGCCTCCCAGTCTGACTGGAAGAGCCTGGGGGCAGGCGAGAACAAAACTGAGCACGAGAGCGGTTCCACCTCCAGCACGTCACCTTCTAACAGCGTCCCTCCATTCGCCCAACCTCCAGTGATGCGACGGTCAAGAGACTCCCTGGAACTGGAGCTGCAGCCTGCAGCTGGACTTCCTTGGCTGCGAGCAGGGCAGTGACACGCCTGGCCAAAGGTGAACGGCAGGCAGGCAGCACCAGGAACCGCTCCGGCCCTCGCTCCGTACCTGCTGCTTTGCGCAAGACTCCGCCGTCCTCGGTTCGGGAGACGCCTGCTCCCACGTCCGCAGCAGAGCCGTGGCCCCTCGGCACGCTCCTCTCCGGGCACTACCCGGCTGGTCCTGCTGCAGCCTGTGTCTCGCCGCGGCTGCCTCACCTCGGATCGCCGTGTCCCTTCCAAGACCGGGCTGGCAGCACGTCAAGCGCCCGCGGGCAGCCGAGGGTTTACAGGGCGGCGCAGTGAGGCTGCTTTGCTGTAGGCTCCCGACGAACAGGAATCTATCTGCTTGCCGCAAGCCCCGGGCCCAGGCTGGCCGCTCCCAGCCACCTCTGGCAGTGCCAAGGCCCTTCACGCCTCGAGGCCCCGTTACGTCCCGCTGCAGACGGTCTCGCTCCGTGCGCTCACGCTGCTCACCCCGAGAGAGATGGAGCTCGCCGCGGCACCAGCCGCCGCGCTCCGCTAGGTGCTCTGTCAGTAGATGCCAGCGGCACACGGCACCGAGGTGCCGGCGCTTCTTTCCTGGTGTCTCCCCCACGGAAGGGCCTCGGGCCGCAGGGACACGCCGACCACTTCTCTTTGGAAACCCAAGTGGGCTGCACCAACAGAACTACCCCTGCGTGGTACCGAGAGACCCCCAGGAGCTCTGCCGAGCAGGACTTCTTCCCTTCACCCTGCCCAGTGCCTCTCCGTGTAACTCAGCCGCTGTCTCCCTGCGAGCTTTACGGGTCTCTCTGGGCACACCGTTCAGTTTCGAAAGGGTCTTGCAGGTGAAGCACCCCACAACCTCCTGCCTTAAGAAGGACTGTTTCTGAGGAAGGAGAGAGGCCCCCAGGAGCAGCTCCAGAGGCGCTGATGCCTGCAGCAAACAGCCCCGGTTCCAGCCGCGCTCCCTCGGCCCCAGGGCAGAGCGGAGCCCGAGCTCAAGGCTGGAAAGCTGCTCCAGCCTGCAGGCGGCCACCGCACTAACGATGGGGTCCTGCGCCGCTGGCTTATTAAGCTGCTTCGCGGGCGCTACCAGATGAGCTTCAACTCCCAGCGTGCAGCTGCTCGAAGTTCAATGGTAACTCCCTGGAAAGACTGAGAACTGATTCAGTTTGGAGACGGCAGTAAAGACACCACCGGCAAAACCCCTTCGGATCACCCCTACGTGCTCGAATCCAGCCGAACACGGAGCAGGGGGGTGTCTGTCGCTCCCCTTCGCCTCAGGCTGTGGAATGTCTGCACTAGCAGAGGGCTAGAAACACCCCCAGACCCCTTCAGCGTAAGGACCCTCAGAGGTCCTGGTTCACCCGGACAAAGACAACTGCCACTGGCACTCTGCTGTGAGGTGGGAGAGACACAGACGACTCGGGCCAGGCTCTCCCCGTTCCCATCCACTGCCTCGTGATCCTGGCTGACCCACCACAGCTCTCAAGCACAGAGAGGTGAGAGCAGAGACCCCACTGCCCTGCTCCCTGCAACAGCTGCCGCCGAGTCTCCGCCCATTCCTAGACCCCCAGGGCAACGCAGCCCAGGCCTGCAGGCTGAGGAGAAGGACCACTGCGGGACTGTCCAGCCCCAGCCCCAGCCCCAGCCAGCTCGCCCCACTGCAGAGCTGACAACCTCACTGCAGTCGGCTCACCAGGTGCGTGCTCACCGCCTCCTCTCTGTGCAGTCACGCTGCAAATAGAGCTCGAGGAGACGGCTGCGTGGGCAGCGGCTCCAAATCAGGTTCACAGCAACAGCTTGAGCTAAATTATTCATTCCCATACAGGGCAGAAGTGTATTAATAGAACACACAGCGTGACCTGTGCGAGCAGGCGACAGCTCCTGCGCTTCGGGTAACTGGATTAAGGCTCGAATTAGAGCAGCGCTGGGTGAGGACCCCGAGCAGCTCAGCAGAGGTAGATAACCTGGTTGCACAAACACCGGGAGACAGAGGCGCCGCTGGCTACCCCCAGCCTGTCCTACAGCCCAGCAGCGCCGAAGGGCAGACCCAGCGCCTACCTGCAGCCTGCCCGGAGCTCTGTGCCAGCGCCGGGGAAAGGGCAGGTCACCTCCGCAGCAACACTCCGTCTCCACAGGCAAACCAAGCTGAGTCGGGTGTCCCACAGCAGCAGGACAGGTCTGCGCTCCCAAACCGGGTCGCTAACGCTGAGAGCAGCGGGCAATGAACCACCGTGAGCTTCTCCACCTCCTGCCCTGCCCGGGCACGACAGGGAGCAGCTGCAGCCACAACTTCTTGGGACTCCAGTCGGGCGTCCGGCGCCATGAGCAAGGCACCCAGCACAGACTTAGGAACACGGGGTGCTTCTCACTCCTGATCTGAGGCTACACCTCCCTCCCTCAGCCAGTGAAGGGAACGGGACTTGCCCGGGTCTCTATCAGTCTGGGGGGAACTAAACCCCGCGTGGGTCTGTCCCAGCCTGGCAGTGGGCTGGGTGCTCTCTCCACACTCTGCAGCACTCCTCTGCATCAGGCCGCAGCTTTCCCCACGGGCTGCCAGCAGGACAGGCCGATGCTTCTAGGGCTCCCCCACCTCTGGACACTGGGCTCCAGGTGCCTCGCAACCTGCAAACACAGTCTCTGTAGCCCCACATCCTACACGAGGAAGATGGGAGCGTGCGAGTGCTGGACCCCAGAGCACCCTCACCCCTGAAGACAACCTGCAGATTAGCAGGGGCCGGCTTCCACCGGCTGAACGGCACGTCGCTCTCTCGCTGAAGGCCAAGAACATCTCTACATCTCCTGGAGAAAGCCGGGCCGTGGTCTGTCTCTCCAAAGCTTCCCCGTGCCTGGGAAGTGGGGCCGAGTGACCCGCACTGAGCTGTAACTGGCACTGCAGCTACTCATCAGCGGCTCTGAAATCGCACTGACGGCTGTTGCATAAGGGCTGGGAACCCACCAGCGGCTGGGGTGGGAAGGCACCACTCATCTGCTGGAGGGCAGGAAGGAGCCTTCAGCAGACGGTCGCTTTGCTGTGGGAACTCGCCGGCAAGAACACGGAGAGTGCGGCGACTTCTAATACCACCTCTGCGTAACCAGCCGCTCCGCATGCTGCTGTCCCGGGGAAGCGGCAGCAGAGCTGCAGCAAACCCCAAGGGCTGCTCATTCGCTGAAAAATAACCACTGCACCTCAGCCCGAGGCCAGCCAGCAGAGGCTTCCCAGAACCCCGAAAACAGTCTTCGCATTGAGAGCCTGCGAACGGGGAGAGTCGGAGCCGGAACCTCCCCAGTGACACCAACAATGAAAACACCCTGGGAGCCCCTTTTGGCTCTGCAGGACTCGTTGCTGTGGTGCCACCAGAAGGCAAAACCAGCACTGCAGCGGTGACAGCAGGTTCAGCAGGATTCAGGGGTGGCTCCTACTCCTGCAGCCGTTACAAACACTTGGCTCTAGATGTGCTGCTGTGTCGTCACTGACTTCCCTCGCGCACCCCGAAGGAACAAACCAGAGCCTATTGTACCAACTGGAAGAGCAACGGTCCCCAGCATCCTCGACTGCCATTGTTCGTAGGGGAAAGGAAGTCCTCCCTCACAGCGCTGCCGGGTCATGTTCCTTCTGCAAGGAGATGCTGCTCCTCAAGGTCTGCTGGTGACCGCTTGGCTACTCGCCTGTGTCCTCCTCCTGGCACAGCAGCTCCGAGTCACCCTGCATCTTCAGCGACTCCAGCAAGGCAGAGGAAGCTGATGTAGGCGAAGCCTCAGCCTCTCCCTTCCGCGGGCTGATGCACACCTTGTCTGTCTCAGCAGAACTCGGGGTCGTGCGTGCGCTTCTTCATAGAATCGCTAGGGATTGGAAGGGACCTCGAACGATCATCTAGTCCAATCCCCCTGCCAGAGCAGGATCACCTAGACCACGTACTTCTTCCGTCTCTCCCAGACCCCACGAGCCTCTGCAGACCCTCTGCCAAGCACCAGGCCCTCCTCCACACCCCGGGTCCTCCTCTGCACAGGGTGCTCTGGGGATCCAGCACTTGTGTCCCCTCACAGGGATGGGAGGCAGCAGCGGGCAAGCGGCTGCAGGCCAGGTGATGGCCAGCCACGGCCCCAGCGCAGCACAAGGCAGGTTTACTGGGCAGTTTTATGAACTCAGCAGCACGCGCCCTTGCTGGCGTTTAGAGCAAGTCGCCTGGAGAAAGGTGTTGTTCCGGGGAGAATGGGCACCTCCCTGCCCAGGCAGCAGAGGGTCCGCAGATCACGCCCGAAGCACTGGCGCAGCGCGATTAACCGTGTAGGTCACCGCTCCATCTGGCCATCAGCAGCAGGGCCCTTTAATCCACCATCTGCCTGCGAACAGCAGAAGCAGCCACGGCCAGATTCCATGAGGGTTCGTGCAGCTCCCAAGCCAGTGCAGGTCCCAGATTTAGGTTAATACATGTGATTGCTGAGAATAACCCAGATCCACACTGATGAAGGCCCCTAAGCCCTCACGCCAGCTCTCCTCTCATCTCACAGCAAACGGCTACCAGATTATGTGGGGGGTGTCTCCACCAATGCCCAGGCAATCTGTTGTTGGCCAGGGTCAGCCGGGGTGGCTCAAGAAAACCCAGACCCCTGGAAGTCAGCTGAAAGCCAAAAGCCTTGGTGCCCCACATCCACCCAGAGCAGCACTGCACAACACAGCGTCGATGCCAGTGACCTGCTCCTGAGCTGCGCTTAAACCCAACTCTTCTTGCACCTGTGAGGGCGGATCAAGTGCAGAAAATACCCTGAAGCTCCGGCTTGCACTGAGGAGCAGGTCTCGAGGCAATGCAGGAGGGACAAACTGGCTGTGGCTGGCTGTGGCACAGCTCTGCAGGGACTCTGGTCAATCCTGGGAGGAACTAGCGTGGGCTTAGACCAACTCACCTCACGGCCGAGGGCAGAGAACAACAGGACTCACGCCAGTACGTCAGTGTCTTGTCCTGGGGAGCTCAAAGTGGACTGCGGCTGCCAGCAGTGCTGCCAGAGGGGCCCCTACCCTCGCCTGCCTTGCGTGGACATCTTTGCTTCCAGTTCCCCCTTCTAAAACATCAGCGAGTGAAGTCACATCAGCTCGCAGAGACCTGGATGCGGCAGCCCGATACGTCCGGTCCGAGAGCTGCAGGCATTTTTCACAGGGCAAGATGAGGGCTCAACGTCTCGGTGTCAGTTCTGTTCCTGGTGCTACCAGCAGAGGCAGAAAAATGCAGGAACCCACCACACAACCATCCTCTGTCAGATTCCAGACACTTAATCCAGCCCGCAGGGGTACCTGCCAAGCAGGACAGGGGCCAAGCCAGGTGTGGGGCCACAAGATCACCCCTCGTGGGGAGAGCCGCTGGAGGAAGGTGAGCCTGGGACAACCCTTTCAGGCACGAGACACCGTGCGGGTGCCTTGCAAAAACCACATTCTAAAAGAATTTGCAAGAGGCTTCCTGAAGAACATCTTGTCTCCTGCCCAACTGTTGCCATGGCCACCAGCTCACTGCTGATCTAAGTCACAGCACAAAGAACGTACAAGCACATCCTGCCCAGCCCAGTGCTCCTTGGATCGTCTCTCCCTGGCTGTGGGTCCTTTCCAGCCCAGTAACCCCCAGAGACCCTCTCGCCAGCTTCAGGGTCTTCCCGTAGCTCAGCCCCAGGATGGATGAGGGACCTGTGGCAACACCACCGGGACAGGCCAAGCGCCACAGTCGGTGGGTGCAGCACCAGGTTTCTGTGGAGCTCCCACAGCTTCAGCTTTGGGGTGCTTTTGGCAGAAAGGCTTTGCTTGCGGAGGGCGAGCACCAAGGCAGCAGTGACACACATCAGAACACGCCAAACACACAACCGTCTCCCGAGGACGGCACTGATGACCTTCCTGCTTTGCACAGGCCTGCACAAGGTTTTCTGGGATCATCCACATCGACAGTTTCATGAGAAGCTACCAGGTAGCCGCACTGCCGGAGGAACACGGCGGCACGAGCACATCCTGCTCCAAGCACACCTGCAGCTGAAGAGCAGGGAAAGCCGCCAGCTGCGCTGTCAGCAGGCTGAAGGAGCAGTGTGGAAGGTAACCCAGGGTGGGAAACGAGCCTGCACTGGCAAACACAGCCCAGCACCTCCGTGGTGCCGGGCTCAGCCTAACAAAGAAGAGGTCCTCTGTCTCAGACGCTTGCGGTGCAGCCACTCTCCTGACTGGGTCATCCCCACAGCCCGTGGAGCCACCAGGCTGCCCCAGCACTGCTCTGCCAAGCGAGCAGCCCCCAGGGAAGGACCACAGCTTTGCCACAGCGCAGCCCCAGCAGAGCGCGTGCCGCATCTGGGGCAGTTTGTGGTCTTCCATCTCCTCGGCACACGAATCGGATCAACAGCACGTGCAAGCTCCTCCCTCCCCAGATGGGCAGTGAACCAGATGGGATGTGATGGAGCCGCAGCTCTCCAGCACATTGCATGTTTCCAAGAAACTGCTTTTCAGGAGGCCAGGCATCCCGCAGGAAGCCGTGGAGCCTCGGCAGAGCAGCCCAGGCCTGCGCCTTGGAGCTCGGAACAACACGCTCTGCGCAAAGGATGAAGGACAACCTCTGCCAGCCGCACGGGCTCGCGTGCTTGCAGACAACCCCCAAAGGAGCCACAATGAAGGTAGGGGGCTTTCTCGCCTCTCTCTCCGCACAGCTGCCGAGGAGTCTGCCCACAGCCCCTCGCCTCCCGCAGGTCCTACCTGGCAGTCGAAGTCCTGGAAGTTGCGAGCCGCATTCTGTCAACAAAAACCAGGAGAAAGAGCTCAGCACAGCACCCCCAACACCCCCAACTACATGGCCAGAGCTCCCCAGGGACCCCCGCTCTGCTTCAGCACAGCCCAGGCCAGCCGCAGTCAGGGCGGCCGTGGATGCGAGCCCCGGACAGAAGGCCGTGCCGGTCCTGCCCAGTCCTCAACGGGGACTGTCCCAGGGCTGCCCACCGAGCTGCTGCCGGAGCAGGGAGCTGAGACCATGTGAGCAAGGGCAGCACTAACCATGGCCCTCCACCACCCAACCCAACGGAGCAGGGTTGTTTGGGGGGTCGAAACACAAAGGACAAGTTAAGGCAAAAGATTTTAAACATCAAATTAGAAACAAAAGGAAAGTGGGATCCGATCCAAGGTTTCTCTAACAAGCAGAACTTGATTACAGGGTCCACAGCTCCGCCAGGCCAGGAGCACTGTCACCCTTCTAGTCTGTGCCCCAGCACAGGCAGCACGTACCGTGGGGCTGGGACTCACAGCCTTCCTCAGCTCTGGGGGTCTGCCCTTCCCTGAAGCTTTGCCGGAGTGAGTGGTGCCGGATTATCAGAGCAGGGAAGCATTTACTGTACTCCAGTCCCTAAGGCACTTCAGGCTGCTCAGAGACCGTGGCAATCGGCCTCCTGCCACACACAAGCCAGCCAGGTACTGCAGCCAGAGCAAAGGAGCAGCAGCTTTACCTTGTCGTTCAGGAGTGGTTTGATCTCTGTCAGCTGGACATCCTGCAGCTCGTCCATGGTGCTCTGAGTGTAGCCAGTTAATCCTCCCAGGGTGATTCTGGAACAAAGGCACAGTGCAAGCACCAGTGTGAAGCAGATGCCAGCCAAAGCCTGAAGATCTTCCGTTAAACTGCTCAATGCTCAAACCAAAGCCTGAAAGTCTCTACCTAGAGAGAGCAAACTCTGGTGCTCAGATGGTGCCATGCCAGCACCTCTTACCCTGCACACGGCCTTCCCGTGGAAAGCTGCCTCTGCCAGCTCAGCCCTTTCTACCGGGAAAGTCTGGATCCACTTCCATGCACCAGTACAGCTGGTACTTCAACCACAGCCTGCCTGGGAATCAACTGGAAATGCCCATCTCAGCAGAGTGAGAACTGGTGTAGGACACGGGGGTACTGACATCTCACCCACACTGGCACCCCTTACCCACAGCACCCAGACACTGAACTGGGGGCTCTGCCTGGACCTCGAGAGACGAGGCCACTGCTGCACTTGCACACGGAAGACAGAGGTGTGGAGACCCTCTTGGCCCAAGACTGCCCAGAACCCAGCGCAGCCCTGGTTTCACGAGGTGCGACATGAAACCAGCCTTCAGACAGCCCGGGTCCAGCCGAGCTGGTGCTGGGATAGCCGTGCGGCCCAGCAATCCATCTCCCGCTGGCGGCGCAGAGCCGTCGAAGGACACAAGAGCTGCCATCAGCAGTATGTGAGGATGCCGTGTGTCTGTGGGAAAGCACCGCAGCTGGTTGCAGACACCACCTCCCCGCATAAACACATCGGCGAAAACAAGAGCGAGCTCGCCAGGGGCTTCCGCTGTGTTCTGGGGACTCTACGTGTGCTTCTGGACAGGAGGGTTTGTGGAGCAGGCAGCTGCAGCAGCACAAAGAGCGCTCTGGCAGCAGGAGATGGTCGCTCCTGACGGTGCAAATCACTTGGCTGTTCAAGAGAGAACGGCAGATGAATTAAGAGACAACACATACACACGCAGGGACAGGAACACGCGAGCACTGGGCCTCCTGGGCCAGTGAGCAGAGGGTGCTCCAAAGACTCTCCAGTACCGTCACAGGGAAAAAGGTGGAAAAAAAGAGGGCAGCTTGCTGCACCCCTGGAAGCAGAGGCTCCCCTCGCCCCAGAGCTGAGCAAAGCTGCACCTTCTCATCATCCTCTCCTCCAGCCCAGGGACGCTGCTGCTGAACAAGAGAGCCCAGAAGTGCGTGAAGTCCAAAGCCAGACACAGGAGACACAGACACGGTTGGTAAACCCCAAGCACTGCTTTGTTAATCATTTGTTGTACGAGAACAGTAACCAGCTAAGTTGCTCAGCACAGGCATTATCAAACGCTCCTATCTCACCTGCCTCCATTTCATAGGCAGCCTCTAGATGCAGCTCCAGCGCCCAGCCAACATCACTGCAATTAAGCTGATGCTTGTCCTGCTTCACCACTGCTCCACACACTGGTCCAGGGGAAGGGGGTCTCCAGGGGTGGAGGCAACAACTCACCATTACCCCTGCAGTGCCTGCAGCTCCTTCAGCACAGGCTGGGCAGCCACAGGGAAGGCTGCTGGGCTCAGAACTCAGTGAAGTTCCCTGAGAGAGCAGAGACCACCTTCTTCCACACCAAGGAGGCTCTTGGAGCTGGGGAAGCTTCTGCAGAGGGGGAGAGCAAAAGCCAGGGCTCTGCACCACATCTGCAGCCTGGGAGACTCCTTGGCTCAGGGCAGACTCTCACAGGCTGTAGGAGGGAGCAGGACCTCTGAAGGGCCAGAGGAGAATGGGTGCCAAAGTGAGCCAGGAAACCACTGAGAACTGCTCAACCGAGAGCAAAGTCAGGCAGGAAGATTAAACCTGCTCAGCCCCAGCCCAGTGCTGGATTTCTTTTCTAAACCTTCTGATTCTAATCGGCTCACGCAGCAAAAGTGAGGGCTTTTGCTTTCCTAGAAACTCAGAGCTTGCTGTGGGTTTTCTGAAGGAAAAGGTGCAGGGGGTCTGCACTGCTGCCTGTGAGTGGCTCTTTATGGACTGCTGAATCAGCTCCTCCCAAGGCACTCGAGGTGTGAACTCTCCAGAAAACACCTGTCACAGCCCCAGGACTTCCCTTCAGAGGACACATCCCGTGGGCAGATGCACGCTCACCCTTCTCTTCCCAAGGTCTTGGCTACATGAACGTCACTGCCTGCACCAAGCCTGGGTAACCGGTTGCTGGAGCTGCAGGTCTGAGCCCTCACTGCACGGTCACTCACCACAGCTCCACCCGGGGCTCTCGGTTGAGGCGCGGCAACCCTGCGGCACACTGCCTGGGGCCTGTTCTGCAAAGACTGCTCTGCAGCAGAGCACATCTGCAAACCCCACGAGTGGGGTGGGGTGCTGGCAAGCTGGGCTCTCCTCTGCTCCAGCTAACCTCCTTGTAAAAGGCCTCTGGACACGACCTCCCAGGAAGCCATCAGTTCTCTCCCTTCACTGGTCCTGTCACTTAAGGAGAGAAGTGTGTCACTTCATGAGCTGACAGCAGCACAACAAAAGAGCATCGCTATTCACAGCACACAGCAGAGCTCTGAGAAGACAGGCTGCAGGCTCAGCACAAGGTTTGCCTGGGCTGATCCGTCTCCCAGTCATACGTTTCTCTATAAGTGTCCCAGCACCACCTGCTCTGCCAGCGCCTCTCCTGCTCCCATTTATAGATGGCTATAAACAGGCTCACAGACCCCAGTTTACACCATCCATCCTTCCCAAAGGCTTCCTGAACGCCGAAGCACCCTCTCTGCTCACTGCAAACCAGGAGCATGAGAGCTGAGGAACCGCGGCGAATCATTATCACCGCCACTAGAATTTGGACAAGGCACAGAAGGCTGCAAAGGACACAGGAGGAGAGCCCTGGGGAGAACCATCTCCTTGTAAATAAGACCTAAACCACGCTCCCTCCAAGATGAGGCTGCTCTCAGCTCACGTAACACACTGGCAGGAAGAGACAAAGGAAACTCCAGAGGCTGTTGCGGCCCCACAGCAGCACCAGCTGAAGATTCCCTTTCTAAATCTGCTCAATAATGAATGGGGAGTCAGGTCAGTGCTGTCACTTCAAAGGCACAGATGGAGCAGAGACTCATCTCCTGGCTCACTTCTGGGGACAGATGCTAACGTGTCAGAACAACCGGTGTAATAGCGGAGCGATCCCTGCCCCTGACAAGTGCTGAGCACTTCCCGGCACACGCAGGTCCGGTCTGACACAGAGCAGGAGCCCTGGCAGGGGACGCAGCAGAGCTGTTCCTGGTGACACTGCTCTGCGCGGGGAGCTCACCGGCGCGGGCTCCATCAGCTCCCGGAGCAGCTTCTTCCCAACACTGAGATTGCTTATTCTTGCGCTGCCGGAACTAGTGAGAAAGTAGTTTGGTGCCTTCTCCTGCCCTGCTGGTCACAAAAGCAACGAACAGCTTCACCTGCTGCACACAGGATGCGCCTTCACCCCAGCGTGGCCAACAACCAAAACAAGTGACTACGGTCAGAACGCAGGAGCCCAGGCTAACCCCAGGCTGATTTTCCTGACTCCAACATTACCTGTTTCCCCTCCTGCTCCAAGCTTCACTGCCTCATCCTCTTGGAAAACCACGGACGTCTCTACCTCCCCGAGCAGCATCACAGGCACGAATTCTGCAGAAACCCTCAGGAGAGGTTTGAGATGCTCTGGACGAGGGCAGCCACACTGTAAGGTGTAGCTAGCACAGCACTAACCAGGTGAACTGTGGTACCACCAGGCACTAACCCCAGCGGTAAAGAATACCATCAGCTGAAGCTGCCACCACGGGATCAGTGTCACCTTTCCTTGGAGCTGCCTCCACAGCAGTTTAATGAGTTTTAGCTGACAGGCAGAGTGCTCTGAGAGCACCCACTGAGCCAACACAACCAGGTCTCTGTTCAGCCTCACTACTCCAGTTACTCCAGACCAAACCCACCACACTGTAACATAAAACTACAACAACCCACCTTGCCCCAGAACACTTCCTCAGCACCCCGAGAGCCTGATTTGCTCTCTGGCACCACTACACCCTGCTCAAGAGCAAGGTCTCCCCTGGCAGACACCAGCCTCTCCGTGGGAGCCAGTTCCCGAGGCCCACAACTCAGGCTGCAGCTCAGCACATGTGGAAGGGTCATGTAGGCAACACACCACACCCCACCACTCCTCTCCCTACTCTTTCTGCCTCCAAATACCTCTAAGATTTGCAGACTGAGGTATTTGACTGGCTAGAAATAATCACAGACTCACAGGTGGGTTTGGGTTGGAAGGGACCTTAAAGCTCACCCAGCCCTGAAAGCTGAGGTCACCGCTGCAGGGAAGACCTGGGCTGCTCTTAGAAATGCAGAAGAAAACCTGAGCCTGGTGATTCCCGACAGGATAACACTTGTCCAGACGTTACTACAGCAAATGCTTCACGACCAAGACTCAGCCCGCGAGCCCCTCCTCACTGAAAGCTCTGCCAACCCAAGGCCGTATCTCCCTTAATCCATTTTCAGGGCAAGCAGGTGACTGGCGACGGCGCCATCATCAGCACTTCACTTTGACAAGCAGACACGACATAAGCAGCCCCGTAAGTGCCACGTTTGCACCAGCCCACAGCCCCGAAGGGCGCCTGAAGGCTCCCAGCGTGAGAGACCAGCAGCAGAGCACATCGCGGAAATCGGACTTGCAAGAAGCAGGCACCACACCGCATCGCCGCTCCGGCCAGGCAGCTAACGCCGCGGGCACGCACCAGGCCTCCTGCTGCTTCGTCCCCAGCAACTGCTGCCTGCCCACCGGGCAACACAGAGGCCATCACTCCGCAGACCTCTCTGAAAGGCTGAATCACATCCCACTCTCAACCAGCTCTCATCCTGCAGAGACGACGCACTGACAGTGCTCCTCCTGCCTTCGCGTGAAGTCTTAAACTCACACCCCTCACCTACTAGTCATTTACTATCAGGTTACCAGACCACACAAGGAAATAGATCCCTTAACTGCTGAGCACAACCCCTCTGCCTGCTCTCTTACTGTCACTGACAGAGAACTGCTGTCTTCATGAAGAAGAATGAAGTCCTTAAAGAGTGGGGAGAAAAAGCAGCTGTCTGGTGAGAGGCCAAAGGACCAACCTCCTCTACCCTTCCCCACCGACCTCGCAAACATCTAATGCTCCAAGGAGACCTGCTCCACCTGTCTGAGAAACCCTGGGCACCCAGGGTTCTACAAGCCGGCACGTGAAGGCTGCTCTGGGCCAGCTCTGCTGTCCCAGTGAAACAGGGTTTGACCCAGGAACAAACTGGGGAAGATTTTTATCCAGTGCAGACCAGCTCCTCAGGACAGACAAGACCGGCAGCTCAGCCTGTGCCGGGCCACAGCATCCCTATGCATCCCGCTCCTGATGGTGCTGCCAGGCTGGGGAGCGGAGGATGCTGTGAGCACCTCAGCCACCAACAGTCCCTCCCAAAGGCACCTTCTGCTTTGCCTCGCAGCACCCCAGAAAAACCCTGAGACTGAGAAGCGGGTGGGTCAGCGTCCTCAGGAGTTCTGCTCCCTTGGGATATCACGGTTGATATAAAAAAGGCAGGATGACAGATGTCTGCACTATCTTTAGAGGCCTCTAACCCACCAAGGAGACCTCCGAGCAGTGAGGAAACACCATCTCCAGTACTGGGATGCATCCATGTGGAACCCACACAGGACGCCCTCCTGTGCAGCCAGCTGCTGAGCTCTGCCAACTTCATACTGGTTTTGCAGCCAGCTTCATACTGGCCAGAGTGGCCGCTGACCTGTAACCACAGCGGCCTACAATCACCCTCCCAAACACTTCATGGAGGCAACTGCAACCAGGCCTAACAACAGAAGCCGTTTGCAAGCTGAATCCTGTGCTACAGGAGTCAGCGGTCAGCCCTGGCGCTGGAGCTGGTGCTTCCCACAAACACCCGGCGACAGGAGCTTGAGGAGGCCAATAATCCCCCGTGACACAGTTGCCAGGCTACCCAAAATTTGGGAACCGTTGCCAACGTTCCTATGGACTCACAGAGAACTGATGGAGCCAGTGTGAGAGCCCCCACCACATGCTGCAGCCATTCACATTCGGCACACGGGAGAGGGAGCTGAACAGAGCAGGCAGCCAGAAGCATTTGGTAGGAAGGGCAGTGCCCAGCGCTGTCTGGGTCTGACAGTCCCAGGCAGCAGGGAGGCCAGGCAGGCTGCGGGCGTCTTCACGAGAAAGAAATAAATGACCATCTCCCACTGTGATTCACTGAACCCAAAGCACAGCTCCTTCACGGAGTAAATTGTAGAGGGAGTGTTATTTCCTATCCCTGCACCTCCACCACCGATGCTGCCAGCCCAACACCACAGACCTTCAGAAGCACCAGGGCACTCTCCAGAGAAACCTCATCAGCACCAGTCTCTGACTTCCCTGCAGGGGTGGTGCAGAAGCCGATCGCTGGCTGAGCGACAGGGAAGCCAGTCACTCCTAGGAAAAGCAATAGCTCTGAGCCAGCACCACACGTCTGAGGTGGCTCCTCCTGCTACAGCTCATCCACAGCAAAACTCAGCAGCAGCTGCCTGCCAGAGTGGTCTGGACACACATCCTGCACCCCCAGACAAGAGCATATTCAAACACCGTTACCCACCTGAGCTGCAGGACACCACCACCAACCTGGCTCCAAGCCCCAGGAGCTCCTGTTGCAGGGCTCGGTCCCCACTGCAAGCACTGCTCCCAGCACTGCACATAAATAACCCGTCTGGGTGCAGAGCCCAGGAGAGGTGCCAGCACTTTGCGCTTCCCAAGATCTGGAATGCTGATGAATAGTTCCAGGAGCAGGAGGGACCACATGAGCACCGGGTGTTCCCTGAAGCCTGGTGGGCAGCAGGACTCGGACTCTGCTGCTGGTGGCATTTTACACCAGTTTAGAAAAACAGTCCCTGTGGCTCAGCTCAGCCCCAGAATGGAGCCCAGCAGCTGCACAGCCATGAGCACCAAGACCATTAAAAACCAGTGACAAACAAACCTCTGGGGACTGACCAGTGTTTCTGTCCTGGCTGCTCACAAGAAGTTTTTCAACCTTCATCCTCTTATGGCAAGAGCCCCTCTACTGCAACATTCCCAGGCTGGGCAGAGCTGAGTCCTGCAGCCCAGACCCTGTCTCCACCTGCCCTGGGGAAGACCCACAGCTCACTGCAGGTGACCTGAAGATGGAACAGGAACAGCAGTCAGTTCCAGCACTGGCCGCCAGAAGGAACCGGAGCACTGAGGGCACACGAACTCTCTTCCTGAGCTTTGGGTGGTTTTCTTTTAAAAACAATTAATGCCTCCGTTCAACTATTTATCTTTACAGTGCCAGACAAGCGTGCTTTTCTTTGGTGGCTGAACCGGCCCACGTGCAGGTTCCACCAAGGCCTGGGCCTTCCCCTCTAGCAGCCCCTGGGAAAAGCTCCATTGCACCGTAAAGCAAGAAGGTCTTTCCTGGCGACCGCCCGAAATGCATCTGGTAACCCACCCAAGCCGAAGGCAACAAGCGTTGAGCTTGGAACGAGGCCTGTGTCTCGGCTGGAAGCCACGCCACAGCCGACTGTGTGAGCACAAGGGCAAAGGTAGGGTCCTACCCAGCAGCTCCAGCCGCCTCTCTCAGCCGATGCACGTGCCCCACGCTCCCAGCTCCAGCACACGAGTCCTTCAGCTGTAGCAGCACGGACCCAAACCATGGCCCGAGCCCCCATCTTCTACCGCCTGGACAACAGAGCCCCAAAGCACAGAGGAGCCCTCCCCTTCCAAAAGGAGCGACCCCAATCCCAGTTGGAAAACCCCATATTTACACGACTCAAATCTGCCCTTTTGCCTGCAGTAACTGACAAACCCCGACTGGACCTCTGTGGCTTCACAATCCATTTCAAATCTACCACAGGCTAAGGAACTGCTGGTACCAGAAGCATCAACTTCAGAGCCCCGCACAAGCCCTCACGAGAAAGCTGTCTGGACTTGTGCCTTGGGACAGGGGTTTCCAAGAACGCACCTCAAAAGCCACTGGAGGAACACAACTGTCATTAAAGACCCACATCCTTTCTTTTGTATTGGGAAAGGTTAAACGCACCCAAACCCCGGCCGAGGGGTCGGCAGCATCGTCTGTGGGTTTCCAGTCAGAGATTTCTGAACTGTTTGTGATGCAGCTGCTCCTGATGCATTAGACTGACAACCACGTGCAGGACAAAAAGTAACCCCAGAGCCCCAGTAGTTTACACAAGGGCACCAACTCCTCCTTGTTCGCTGCCATCAGGAATTCCAGACACTAACCCACCCTCAGCCTGTTTCTCTGCCTCAGCAAGGTCACAGCAGAAGCACAAACCCCACCGACCCAGCTGCTAGGTGTCACTCACACTCCACGTCGCGCTGATCCCACTGAGGCACCAAGTCCACACCGGTCTGAAACGAGAAGTGCAGTCTGACACAGGCACTGCCAGTCCAGAGCACAGCAGAGCCCGCGAGGCCACCGCTCCAACGAGCAACAAACGCAGGCACGAGACTTACCCTACTGAACTGATCTAGCTAACCTCTCACACTGTGTGGCACCAGCAGAGCTCCACCAAACACAGGCGCGGGACTTATCTAACCGACCTGATCTAGGCAACCTCTCACGTTTGTATGGCACCACGTCAGCATCAATTGCTAATTTGCTGGGTTCATTTCCAGACAGATCCATTCCCAGACTGGATTCACCGCTCAGAAGACCTGCAGTGGACAGGCAGAGCCTCTCCGTGGGTGCTGCTGAACAAGACGGTGATGGGACAGAGGCTCTGCAGGTGGAGACATGGCAGTGGGGAGGCAGAACAAGGCAGAAATCATCTCCTCCCTGGGAGAAATCAATCCAGGGAGGTTGATGCCAGGAGCTTCTGCAGCACCCTGCTGTACCCTGCACTCATAAACCATCTTTAAAACAAGCAGAGAGTGAGTCAAAGTCTCCCAAGGGTAGGCGCTACTCTGACAGTAAAGAGAAGGGCTGAGGACCCACAAAAGCCCCATGAGACTGAAAAATCCAGACATGAAATCGAGCAGATGAGCGTCGGAGCAAACAAAGCAGCAGCCAAAGAAAAATGATCCTGATTTCCCAGACAGAGCAGGGTGCTCCAGCCGATCGTTAACAGCCAGAGAGCCTTGCGGGAGTCAGGACAGACGGGCAGAGGCACCAGCCGCAGCCAGGCAGGGGATGCAGAGAGTAAGCCCGACGTTAGGAAAGGGTTAGTAATCAAACCACCACACTGAGCTACAGAACGTCTGCAGCACGAACCCTGGCTGCAGCGCCTGCAGCCTCCACACGCTGGAAGGAGAAAATCTTTTCTGAAAGGAACCAAGATTTGGGAAGATGAACGATGAGAGACAGTCGGTTAGGGCAGGGTTCTCTGCCTGCAGAGATTCCTGCAGTGAACACCACAGAAGCCTTAACACTCATCAGCTGCAGGGAGAAGGTAAACAGAGATCCCTTGTTCTGTTTCCAAACAACAGAGAAACTGAGAGACAGCAAAAGGAGGTGGCAGCTGTCAGGCTCAAAGAGAGCAAGCAGAGGCAGCACCCACAGCATCCCCTGGGATGTGGCAGTGCTGCCTGTTTCAATGGGCTGGAGACACAGGCGAGTTACCAGTTCAGACAGAGACTGACCATCAACACAATCGATGCAAACATCTACCCCGTGACACCCCACGGGAGCCAGGAAAGATGTCAGACAAAGGTTTAACCATTTGCCCTAACTTCTCTGTTGGTCACTGTCAGAAGGAAGCAGAGACTAGACAGTGATCCTACGGCTGTTTGTACAGCTGGTGCTCCTTGGCCCTTCTCTGAGCCCACACAAAGTGCTCACCTGGCAAAAGCAGATCTCCTGGGCAGTGGGGACATGGAAGGGCTGGATTAGCGCCCCGCTCACTTGAGCAAACCGGACTGGCTCAGGACAATGCTCCGTAAGCGCTGGAGCTGGTACAAGGCAGAGCAAAGCGCAGGACCAGCCCTTCTGCCTGCCAGCCTGTCATCGGATCAGGTTAAGGTGCCGCTTCATCACCAAAGTACTGATGGAAAGGAAGCAGCTGACTGACTCTGCTCAAACACCGACAAACGCCACAACTTCATGTCTTGGGGGAACAAAAAAGGCTCAGTCTAACATTTTTAATCCATCTGGCAATGACAACCCAACAGTAAAGGCTACTTTAAAACTGCATTTGTGACTCCTGCTGCATTTACAAGGGTGTCAAGTAAGGAACAGCCCTTCAGCAAACTAAAGCCCAGTTGGAAATACAGAGACACCTCCCAGCCTGGTCAGGATGATGGCCAAGCGACCACAAAGCCACTCCTTCCCCTGCTTCCCCCAGCATCAGTATGATCTCTAGAGCCAACAGTCTGCCGCAGCCAGACACCAGGGGGATCTGGCCAGACAGGAAGAGGTCAGCGATCGCTGGCGATACATTATTAAACACCCAGGGAGTCCCGCTCACGGCCCCGGATCCACAGGAACAGAGCTGCAGACCCAGCGACACTGTCACAGGGTCTTGTGAGCTGATCTGCACAGCACAAGGCAGACTCACCTCGTCCTCCCCATGTCAGAGCCACGCTACAACTGCTCTGCTGAATGACTGACCTGGTCTGCCCAGAAGACTGAGAATTCCCTGGGATATAATCGTTTTATTATTTAATTTCATTACTTCTCCCAAGGCCCAGCCACACCAACATGAGGCCGCTTAGATGCATCAAGGAGCACTTCTTCCAACACTGCAGAGCATCAGCAGCAAAACACTGCTCTGCTCTGCCTATCCTGGGCTAAACCAGCCTGTAACAAGCACAAACAGCCTTAACCCAGGCACTGTGTGACCCCCCAGCGCCAGGCTCTGAGCTGTGGCAGCACAGGCACTCATCCAGGACAAATCGAGGGTCACGGTGTCAGCTCTGCCTACAGAAATGGAACTCAAGAAGGTTTGGCTTCACCTCTTTCCAGGAGGTAACAGTGGAGCTGACCCAGCTCAGCTATTACTTGTGAGAGTATCGATTAGATAGTTAAACACTCAAATCCCTGCTCTGTTACACATGACACCCCCCCCCCCCCCCAATTAAAGCTGGTTTGCTTTCTCCTATTTATTTCTAAAACTTTTTGCTCAGACTTCTAACTGAAAATGCCACCCTACGCAGCTCTGCTTCGCTCTAACCTTCACCCCAAGCAACACAGGGTTGTGTGACAACTGTCCAACAAGCTCCTTTAACACAACTACCAAGGGACTCTTCAGGGAATCAAAGTCCCTGTGAATTCAGCCCATGACACCCCCTGCACCGCCACACCGCTGCCGCCCTACAAAAGCCACAGAAGATCCCGTCACGCATGACCAGTGTGAGATACCAACTGCAAACAGGGGCACTCGGATCTCAAGGTGATCCAAGACCAGGAAAACGTAAGCTAAACAGATTGTTCCATTACTTTTTAACTTCGGGTACAGAACGAGTGGCCTGGGACACGATGCCAGCGGCCTCTATCGTGACTGCTCCACTTCATTTTACGTTTCCAGCTTCTGTGTTCGCAAACACATGACCAGGTGCAGCCCACGTGAGGCTTCTGCCCCCAGGTCAAGTTTCAGTGCCCAGAGAGCCACACCTGAGCCAGACAACAAATGAAACGGGAACAGCCAGAGCTAGTCCTGAGCCCTCTGAGCCCCATGAGGAATAACCCAAACAAACCCTAGAGACTGCCCTGCTTCCTCAGGGGTCTGCCCCAGCTCAGTCAGACACCTCTGCAGAGCTCTGCTCCTCAGCCCAAGCACATTACTGTGCTAGAAGAGCTCCACAGCTACTTCAAACACAGCTCCTGAACTGTCCTTAGCTTTGTACTGTTCGGCAGGGTGCCGAACACAATCCGAGTGGCTGCAGCATTGGGATGAGTGTTGTCCTCTTGCATCTACAGACAAGAACAGGCAGGAGCCGAGGAAACGAACCCAAATCCTCTGGCCTGAGCACAGGGGACCCACGAGTGCCCGACAGCGGGAGCACCAGCAGATCCTTTGCCACGAGCGAGCCCCCTTTCTCACCCCCTCAGTGCTGGTGCAGACACACCTCTGGGTTCCCCAGGTTCAATCTGGCACCTCCAGAGTCAACCCCTGCGTGACGTGACCATCACCCCAGCTCTGCTCCCAGCCCGGACTGTAGTTCCTGCCCTGACCAGGGCCCGGTCACCCCCCGGGCTCCTCAGGGCCCCGAAGCCAGAGCAGGCCCCAGGCCCTGGGTCCCGAGGCTGCACCCGGCGTGCTGCGGCAGCGCCGGCCGAGGGGCTCCCACCGCGCCCTGGTTTCGTAACCGGATTTACCGCGATGACTTCGAAGGCAGCAGCGGCCGCCTCAGCCACAACGGCCCGAGTTGCTGCCCGGGGCTTTCGCCCCCCGGCCGAGCCCCCGCGGCCCTGCAGGGCCGATGGAGCCACCTGACAGCTCTGCCGGCGGCCCCAGCCCCTGTCACTCCCAGACGGGCTCCGGCCACCCGCAGCCCCGCCGTCCGCGGGAGATGACGGAGCCGGGATCGCGGAGACCTGGCCCCGGCGGGAGCCGGGGGGCGGGTCGGACCGGCGGGGACACGGACAGGAGCTGCGGGGGGCGCTCCGCTCGTCCTCCCGGGCCGGACCCGGCCCAGCCGCATCTCCGCAGCCCGGCACTGCCAGGTGGGGGGACAGCGCCAGCCCG
>JAOXOE010000848.1:196224-215657 GCA_028565055.1 Phoeniculus purpureus | reverse complement strand
GGCTCAGGTAAGCGTGGCCCGGCCTTCCCGCGCCCGGCTCCGTTGCGGCGGCGGGGCCTGTATCGCCGGGCACCGCCCGGAGCCGCCGCCGCTTCCTCTGCTCCGGCGGCAGGGCCTAAGGGCGGGGAGTGCTGCGGCTGGAGCGGGCCCAGGGCCTCCTCGGTCCGTCCCGTGGCACTGGGGCCCGCCGCGGCCTGCGCCCCGGCCCCGCGCCCTCCCGCCGAGCGCGGCCCCGCCGGGGCTGGTCCGTGCGACTGTTGCCAGCGGTGCCTGTGGCCTGCTCGAGGCCTCCCGTCCCCTCCGTCCCATTCTGTCCGCGGGTCACGTTTCCAGCTGGGCCCCCCTGTTCCGGGTCACCCCTCCCCAGCCGTGCAGCGGGTAGAGCTGACCGAAAAGCGGGGCTGAGGCAGAGGCGTGAAGGGACCGTGAACTCCCGGGCAGAACCCCCTCTCCCTGTGGCTCAGGGAACAGCAGGGGTTTGCGCTGGAGTTCCCGCCGTGGGTCTGGCACAGTGAGGGGTGGGAAACCTCTGAGGGACCGGCCGGGCGGTTCTCTCGGCTGCTCTTAAGCTGGGAGTGACGCTGAGGAGCGGGGTCGGTCTGGTAGCTGGGTAGTGCAGCTCTGAAGCAGAGGAACAGCCAGAACATACAGAACCGACGTGTTTGCTTCCTTATGGCTCTGTTACCCTCCCTGTACAGAAGGCAGTTGCTGTGGCAGGTTCCTGGTGCCCTGGGAGCCAGAACTGCGCTCGGAGAGCGAGACCCCGGCCCCGTGGTTTTGCATCTCCATTGTGCTGCCAGTGTCAGTGCTCAGAGTTTATTCCCAAATCTGTCTGTCTGTGAGAACCTGGAGATGTTGTATTGAGCGCAGCCTCCAGAAACAGAAAGACAACCCGTTTCCAAACTTGAGACTGTGCGCTGCTGCTTCAGTAGCTTCTTCCCACCCTCCTCTTAATTAGGTTGCCTGTCATTCTGAGAGGCCCCAGTGAGTTGCCAGTGTTGGTGTGAAATGCGAATAGTCAGCTGCCTGAGACTTTAGGAGGGATTATTTGGGCCAGTGGGTGCTTTTCTGAAGCTGAGATGCAGGAGCATTGCAAAAGGAGCAATAAAAACCAGGGTGTGCTCTGTGAGTGCTGTCACAGCTGCTTTACTGGTTGTGTTTTTCCCCCAGTTTGCTGTTGCTGTCCAACTAACTTGTGATAAAGATGAGTTTAGCTGCACCCCAGCTCTGTCGTACAGCAGCAATTCCCAGTTCAAATGTCAGCTGAAGGGGAGCCTTTCATTCAGAGTAACTGGGAGGCCTTGCAAATAAAAACTTCAACGTGTTAACGCTGAACGAATGTAGGGGGCAGATAAATCGATGGACTGTGAAATCCCACGTCAGGAAGGTTTACAGCTGAAGTTTGTTTCTGTGTTCCTTGTACTTCTGTCTAACAGAAGACCAAAGGAATCTTGAATGTTAATAAGATCCAGATTTGATTGTTAAGTTTATGTGAACGTTGGGCAGCAGGCTGGGTTGTGTTTACTCTTGAATGGGGCAAATTGCATCAATCCTGTACCTGTGACTGATGCTGCTCCTCTCAGAAGTGTGAAAGGATCCCCCAAGGGTCACCCATGCAGTGGGGAGCTGCAAGGGGGCAGCTGGCTCTGTGCCCTTCTTGCCCCGAGGCTTTCCAGAGGGCACCAGGGTCTGGGAATCCTTGTCCTCTGTGATCACTCCCTGCCTTCTAGACAAGAAGGCTCCTCCACAGGCACTGCCCATGGTTTGCTTGTGCTGGGCAGCACTTCCCTGCAGTTGGGAATGTGGTTCTGGTGCGAGGGCAGCTGCAGCAAGAGTCTGTGGTTATCGACACCCTGATAAGGTCCTGCCGCGAGCTGCTGGCTGCAAGTCCTTCTAGCCATGGAAAATCCATGCTGCTTTATCAGCTGAGATCAGTCTGTTTAAACCTCTCTGTCCTCCAATGGTGCTGGACACCTCTGTAGTGAACTTGAGTGCCAGTCAGAGGGCTGGCAACTGTGTTCACCCGGTGCTGTGGGACGGGCACCTTGCAAACAGGTGACGTTGAACTTCTGTCCCTCCTCCTTCCCCTCCGGACTCAGGCTGGAGAGTGAGGCAGGGTTCAGGTAGGACAGAAAGGGGCCTAGAACATGGAACGAAAAGGTAAGAGTAGGAAAACCCAGCTGATGGTGAGCAGAGCCTGGCGCTGTCAGTAGAGACTGTGGGTTGTGTTCAGCCTGGAGGGTTTGGTGGTGGTCTTTGCTTTTTTGTTGTCGCTTCTGTGTGTCCCAAGAGCCAGTCTCTTGGAGTTGATGTTTTCCTCTAAGCAGGGAAGTTCTGACCGCAGTGCCATGAGCATTTCCCCTGCCATGGCCTCAGAGGAGAGAGAACGCCCGAGGATCTGCTTCCTGCAGGCTGAGCTGTGATTCCTGTGCTGTCGGATGAGCGCACGTGATCGCTGCCTCGCACCAGCAAGGCCGGAGTTTGAAAAGACAAGGTCTTGCTGCCTGTCCTCCTCGAAGGGAATCACCAGGCTTTTACATGGGTTTGGGGAGAGAATGAGCTTTCAGACAGCGAGTTCGATGGGCAGATCCATTCAGATGGTGCCTTCTATCTGGGAAGTTACATTTCCAGGCCCGAGTCTGTTTGGTTTGGGGCCAAGGAGTGTCGGGGGGGGGGGTCGCATTCAGACGGTCTCTGTGTAACTAACCGCCTTCCAGAATGTGCCAGCTAAGTGTGGTTGGCAAGTGGTTCCTGGGCTGCTGTGGGTGACAGCCTGAGCTGATCTGAGCTGAGGCTGCTGCACGCTCCCAGCTTTCCTCCAGTGCTGGCCCTGCTCTCCTTGTTTTATTGCTCACGTGGTCAGCTGGCTCAGATGACTGATAAAAGTCTGCCAGCGTTGGAGGAAGGAGGGAAGTGCTGCTGTCCTGGGGGGGACAGCTGAAGCTGCCATGGTGCCTCCTGCTCGAGCAGCCATTGCCAGGTTGTGAGTGGGTACCCAAGGCTGCTGCTGCCCCTCCCAGCCTGTGTCCTCACTGCTCCTTCCTGTTGGCACAACGTGCATTTCGCCTGACTCAGACCAGATCTGGGTCCACCCGAAAACTGTCTCGGCAGAAGCAGCCTTTGTGCTGGCTGAGCTTTCCCGGAGTGTTGATGCGAAGATCAGAACTGGCAGCGCATGGGAGATCTCCTTGAGCTGCTAGCAAGACTGGACGCAGTCCTGTGGCACCGCTGCTGGCCCCGTCACGCTCTGTGCCTTGCTGCTGCCTGCGGCTGCTTGCTCTGGCTAGGCTCCCTGGCCCGGCTCTGTACAGCAGGAGGGGGTTGTGCATGTCCTGGTGGTGGTGCCCCGTGGCCTGTGGCTCTCGATGCGGAAGGACAGACCCTGCCCTGGTTCTGAGAGTGGCTGTGGGAGCAGAGCTGAACTGCTGCTGCGGGGCTGTGGTTTCACAGGAGCCAGACCCACGGCTAACGTGGGTAGTTCTCTGTCACCTCCCGGAGCTGGCTCAGCCTGCACTGAGGGAACACAGCGACGTTGCGCAGGGAGCGACACTGAAAGGCGAACTGCAGAACTGTCTGTCCTGGCTAGTCCTGAGCACTGCCTGGGGAATGTGTGAGCAGCGCTTCTATCCTGAATCTTGGGGACAAATCTGAAGTAGGGAGTGGCTGTGCTGGCATTGGCTTCCCAAGGACCTCCCCCAACGCCCTTGCGTGTGGTACCAGTGGGTGCAGTCAGAATGGTGCTGCTGGGAGCTGTTGGGTTTGCCTTAGCGATCCCCCAAGGCTCGGTGAGGCCTGATGTCCTGCAGACGAAGTGCCCCCTGTCACCAGCCAGCCCTGTTTGCAGTTACTGGCTTTTGAGTGGCCAGTTGCTGTAGGAGAAGTTGCTTATGAGCGGCAAAGGAGGTTGAATTTTTGTCTTAGGAGAGGGCTAAGATTTTCCTGACTTTCTTGGTGTGTGTTTGCCTACTGTTGAGCTGAGAAACACTCACACTTCGATTTAGCCGAAGCTGCCCTGTAAGCAGGTGCGTCCTTGCTGTGAGGATGGCACAAGCCAGAGTCGTGTGAGGTGAAGCCAATGCTCACGCCTGTATCTTGAATGGGCTGCGAGTCCCCACCTGAAACTTGCTGTTGTTTGTGTTTTGGAAGAACAAACTCACAGCTGTTCTTGGAACCGCCCCCCACCCCGTATTAATGTTGGAGACCAGGTGCCAGAAGCTCTCCCAGGTCGTCGTGTGCGTTGCGTTGACAGGGGTGTAGGATGGCAGACAGCCTTGGGTTCGGTACCTTGTGCCGTGGGTGCTGGTACCAGTCGTCTTGTCTTTCTCTGCCTTGGCTCCCCAGGTGCTGTGTGGACTGCAGCATAGAGGCACTATGTACTCGGAGTGGAGATCCTTGCACCTTGTCATCCAAAATGATCAGGGGAACACCAGTGTCCTTCACAGCTACCCCGAGAGCGTGGGGAGAGAGGTGGCCAACGCTGTGGTGCGGCCTCTCGGACAGGCTCTGATTGCATCATCTGTGGGAAGTGAGAGTTTGCTGAAAACGGACAAAGAAGTAAGTGGTTCCCTTCTGCTCCCTGCTGGGGGTGACCTGAGGACTTTCTGTGGCTGGTGTCGTTTCTCTCTCTCGAACAGTCCGTGTTCTGTGGGTCGTGCTGTGGTTAGGTCAGTAGCCTACGCAAGGCTTCTGCTAGCGCATAGCAACGTGGTGCTCTGTGGCCCAGTAGTGTCTGTCTGAGCTCCTGTGCTGGGGAGTTCAGGTAAAGCGAAAAACCAAGCGAGGAATCGAGCAGTTGACACCCAGAACCTCTCTAGCTTCGTGTTTGAAGCAGCAATCTGAGACGTTAAACAAAGCAGCCTTAATCCAGCCCAAGGGTTCAGCAGAGTTTGAAAACCTTGCGTTGTGCCAGCAGTTCTGGAGAGTTCTCCCTGCAGGCCAGCCTGGAGAGGTTCGGGATGGCGCGAGATGAGCCACTTAGCCATCACCTTCGTGGTGCTGGGGTGTAGGAGTGGTGGCTCGGTGTTCTCTCGCAGTACGTGGTGCACAGGATTGCCCACAGCACAGAGCTGTGGGGTAGACCCAGCGTCCTCTGACCGTCGTTAACTCATGAATACTGGTTTTTAACGACTTGTGCTTTGCGTCTGTTAGGTGAAATGGACGATGGAGGTGGTCTGCTATGGCCTGACCCTCCCTCTGGATGGGGACACCGTGAAATACTGCGTCGACGTGTACACAGACTGGATCATGGCTCTGGTGTTACCTAAGGACTCCATTCCTTTACCAGTGATCAAGGAACCAAACCTTTATGTTCAAAGCATTCTCAAACACCTCCAGAACCTGTTTGTACCCAGGTGAGTGCTGGTGCCGGGACATGTGGGGACTGGAAGCTGCAGTCAGCAGGAACCTGCCAGAGGGGCCTGGGGAGCCACAGAGGCTCCCGATTACCACGACACTGTTGTTGCTACCGAGTTAGGAGGAAGATGTTCACACCAAAACAGTCTCCAGACCTGTCTTGTTATCTTCAGTTGTAAATTGAGCTGTTGCTGCTGCGTTTAGGCCATTAGACAGGTGTGATGCTGAGAAACCAGAGCACTGGAAGCTGGATGAGTCAAGCTGCCTGCTCTCTCAGCTTTCCCAGAGAGAGGGTGCTCACACCCTGCCCTCCAGCACTGACCTTCTGCCCACCCCAGCAAAGGAACACTGCTTTTCCTGGCATCTTCAAGCAGTCCCCAGCAGCTCTGCGATAGTCGGGAAGCCTTGCTGATCGCTGCCGCAGTAGTTGCTGCTGCCAGATAGCATTTCAACGCCACAAGTTCTTGCTGGAAGGACAGAAAGGAAATACAAGAGCACTGTCCTGCGTCCCCGCCCCAAGAGATCTGCTGTAGGTACCAGGGTCTCTGTGCAGCCGAGGTGTCTGGGGTGGTTTCACAGAGCACAGAACGTGTGGCTGCCCCAGGGGAACACACTGCTCTGTGATAACCTCTGCTGCTCCTACAAAATCACAAGCACAGCAGCGCAGCTCTCGATGCAGAGGAGCAGTGTGCAAGGTCAGGCACACACCGTGAAGGCGTTTGTCAGGGCTCTGGGAACACACAGCCGTCCTGTGGCAGGCAAATGGCAGGAGGGATGAGGAAAGGCTGTACAGTTGGGAAGTGGCTGGCACATGTTGCACACACCAACGTGAAGTCTCCTCTTATGCTCTTTAATCTGTCAGACTTGCTCAGCTTTGTGTGCCAGTGCTCTGACAGACTGCCCAGAACAGGTCCTGTTACTGCTCTGAGCCTGCTCTGCCTGGTCTGAGCCGGCTAGGGGGAAGAGAGTGCCCTGCTCAGAGCTGTTCATGCTGCTCCGCTCTGTGCTGCTGGTGCTGCAACACGGCTGTGGAGTGACTCAGCAGGGGCAGTGTGGGACTGGCTGTTACTGAAGGACGAACCTGGATAACGTGCGCTTGTTTCTTCCTCTGTTTACCCCTTCTTCTCTACCTCAGTCTCATTCACCTGATTAATGACCCTCTTCTAGACTGTTTTCAAGGAGTCGGAGATGGAAGTTGGACCCACATTTGGGAGTAAGAGGAGAGCTAGGAAGAGTTTAACTTGCTAACAGATCTTCTCCCACTTGATGTCCCTTTCCTTGTGGATGGTCTGTAGAACAACTGTTGGTGCCTCAGCTACATCGTCAGTGTCTGGTCCGAGAGACATTCCTTCGGGGGAAGGGGTGTGCTTGCTGCAGCGGGCGCTTGCTGTGGCGCCGAGTTCCACCTCACGTAGGAAACGCTGCGGCACGTGCTGTACTTACTGGGCAGAGCTCGGCTGCTTGGAGACAGCATTGGGGTGCAGAGAGGCATGCTAGCTGCTGATCTGGGCGGCGTTCGAGGAGATCGAGCAACTGCAAGAGGAGACATCAACGTTTGGACTGTTGTACCAATCGCCTCAGAGCTCTTGTTCAGAGACTCAAGTGTTGTGTTTCCCTTCCGCAGGCCAGACCCGGGATCCAGTCAGATCCGGCTGTGCCTGCAGGTTCTGAAAGCTGTCCAGAAGCTGGCTCGTGAATCCACAATTATGGCAAGAGAAACCTGGGAGGTTTTGTTGTTGTTTCTTCTTCAAATCAACGACACTCTTCTAGCAGCTCCAACTGTGCAAGGTGGTTCTTCAGCTTCCATGTGGTTCCGTTACTGCACAAACCTGTGCTTGATGTGGGGCTGCCGGGGGGTGGGGGGAGGTGGGTAACAAGCTGTGAGGTACCCCCCCGAGCCCAGTCGCTCACTCATGGCTCTGCTGCACCACTCTGAGATAAAGCAGAGTCAGAAGAGGGTGGAGGTTTGGAGCTGAGTTTCCCAGACCTGCTTTTGCAGGACAGTGACTGTGCGGGAGCAGTCTGGGGGTGGATCTCAGGCGGGGGTGATCCTTGTTTGTTTCAATGGAGCCCCTGCGTGTCCTGCTGCTGCCTGACTTGCCAGCTGCAAACAGGGCCCACAGCTGGTAGCTGTTTTAGGAAGGCATCAGTGTGGGTACAGCGCAACAGATGAGCAGGGAATTCCCAGTGACAGTCCTGTTGTGACACAGCCGTGTGCCTGGGCTTTGTGCCTGGGCTCGCCAGCTGTAGGAAGCAGTCGGGAGTGACTCTGAGACTGGAAGTGGTGACAGAAATCGAGGCGCTAAGAGCCTTTGTGCAGCTAAACCGAAGTCTCCTGGAGGAGATGATTGCTGTTCCTCCCCCTCATGGCGACCTGCCTTGTCTCTGTCGAAAGGTGGCATTGCGGAGAACCTGGCCGAGAAGCTGATCGGGGTGCTGTTTGAGGTGTGGCTGCTCGCCTGCACGCGGTGCTTCCCGACGCCACCCTACTGGAAAACTGCCAAAGAGATGGTGGCCAACTGGCGGCATCACCCGGCCGTAGTGGAGCAGTGGAGCAAGGTCATCTGTGCCCTCACCTCCAGGTAGGAGAGGTCTCGTGGAAGTAAACCCATGTGGGGCTGACTGCGGCTGCACGTGGCTTTCGCTCTTGCCTGCGGAAGGCGCAGGGAATCGGAGGTGAATGCGCTAAAGCACTGCCAGAGGTCTGGGGGGGATCCTTGGCCTGTGCTGCCCGTCTGCGGGTCTGCATTCTGCAAGCGGAGATCTGAGCTGGGTTGTCGGGTATTGTGCCCCCAGCGTCCCTCTGACACATGGGTCCTTGCAGGGGGCTCATTAGCCTCTTTCAGTGCCACTCTTCGTCCTGCGCTGTGAGGAGTGGCTCGTGAACGCAGTGTGGCGTTACAGTGTGTTCAATGCCAGCTGGCACCGGCGGCATCGCAGCCCCTGTTTAATGCCGGTCACTGCCGAGGTTAGTTATCAGGTGCCCGTCAGCGCAGCGCTGCTTCATTCTGGGCTCTCTGCGGTGTGAGGCCTTTGCAGACAAGGCTCAGCCTCTTGGAGGGAAGAACTGAATTAACTAGAGAGGAGCAGGGCTCTGGATCTTCTCCTTCCAGCTCTCCCGAGGCCTCAGTTACTGGTAAATGTCTGCACGTTGAAAGGCCAGTGTGGGGCTTTTTTTTTCTGGAAAGTTCTGCGTCCGAGTTGCCTGTCCAGTGCTGGGTGTTACGCAGCCACTTGCTGAGGCCACAGTGCGCGCTCTGGGTTTCCCACGCTGGCCCGTTGGCTGTTTTTAGCCCCTGGGCTGTAGTTGATGTAGTCGTGTAACGGAGTATTTCGTGATGCACTGAGCTGAAGAGAACAGCTCTGTCTCCGGCCGTGTGTCGGTGCTCTGCTCCGTGCACTCTGCCCCCACTTCAGGTCGCGCCGTTGCCTGTCAGCTCTGCCGGTGCAGAGTAACCTGCGGGTTGCCTGTGGCGCCTCCATCTGCTGCCCAGGACGAGGGTTTACACCTAACGTGTGATGGGCTGAGCTCCTGAGGTGACCTCCCGCTGCGGAGGGGGCTTGAGCCGCGCCGAAAACGCCTCGCTGCGGCGCTGCTTTCGGGTGGTTCAGGTGTGCTTTTGGACAGGGCTCTGAGCTGGGTTAGGAACGGGAGGCTGACTGTGATGTCTGCTCTTAAAACCACATGGAAATGCCACTGGGCAGGGTGGGCACCTCGGCAGGGTGGGTCTGTGCCCACAGCTTCTGACCCGCAACAGGACAGCGCCAGCCTGCGCTGCCTTACGGGTAGGTAGTGCTTGGGCCCTTCGAGGGGGGTGTAGGTCTGTTTTACTAGGACTTTGCTCCCAATCTCAGTCAGTTCAGCCGTGCTCCTTGAGGAGCCCATTTCTGGCAGCTCCAGAGGGGAGGCCAGTGCAGTGTTGTAGCCTAGGGCAGAGCAGATGTGCGGCAGGGCTGTGCAGGGGACGAGCCCAGGCCCTTCTGTGTGCTTTCAGAGCTTAGTTCCCCCTCAGCAGGAGCCTGCTGTGGGCTGATGCCTTTGGGCGCTGTGCTGGGACACAGCAGCCTCTGCCTGGTTCCGGGGTGTGTTCCCGGTTTGCCCCTGCCAAGGCCTCGTGTCCTAAAGCTCATTTGACCTCTTGTCCCAGCTCGTTACAGCCTGGCTTGTCCAAGCTGTTCCCCTCAAGGTAGGGCCCAGCGGGGAGCCCCTCGGGGGGTTTGCTCATGCCTGTCCACAGCTCCCAGCCTCCCCAAAACCCAAGACGGTGTTTCTGAGGGGCGTGCTGCCCCCCAGGACAGCAAATGGCAGAGCAGCATCCGGCGTTGCCGTGAGCTGGGGTAGGCGGCTGCTCGTGGCTGACTTGGGCCTTAGGCCTGTAGCCTGATGTGGCTGGTGGCTGTCGTTGGGCACGTCGGCTGAAGAACCTTGAGAGCAGAGGTTTAAATTCCTTTTCTCTGCCCTGTCCTCCCTTGGTCACATCCTGTGAGGGGGGTGTGTTCCAGTGTTAATCGGGAATCCGGTGCTGGGTTGCTGCTCTGGGCTCGTGCCTTCAGCCCCCCGTTGGCTGCCTGTGCCCGGCAAAACTCGGAGGGCAGGGTGATGGTGTGAAGGGGCATCTCTAGGAAGACTTGGGGAGTTGGGCTGTACTTCGTGGGCTGCCTTGCGGACTGCCGATTCCTTTGAGGCTCAAGTGACAGTGAAATGTTTGGGGACTGCTAACTGAGCGCAGCCTGGCTTCCTTTGCAGACTGCTGCGGTTCACCTACGGGCCTTCCTTTCCTCCCTTTAAAATTCCCGATGAAGATGCTGGTCTGATCCCTCCCGAGATGGATAACGAGTGCATTGCACAGACTTGGTTTCGCTTTTTACATATGCTGAGGTATCGTAACCGCGGCCGCCCCCCGTCCGTGTTCCCACGTCGCTGCTCTAACCCTGCATGACACTGGGAAGGGTCCCTGGGCACCGCTGCGGTGAAGCACCTAGGCAGGGTGAAGGGCAAGAGGGTTGTGCCAGAGCCTGGCAGCAGATCAGGGCAAGACTGGGGCTTGTTCAGAGCTGAGCGCCGACCCTTCAGAAGGCACCCAGGTTCGTTTAGTCAAGGGTTTGGTGTTTTGGGGGAGCTGGAAATGAGACTCCATTTCGGCTCTGAGAGAACGAACAGGAGTTGCAGAGCCAGAGCGCTGAGGCATGTGAACAGCCTCCATGTGTTCTCCAGGCTGTTAAATTCAGCCTGGGAGGGTTGGTTGTCCAAATGGGTGTCTCTCCTCGCTTGCTTGAAGAGAGCCGTGCCATTGGTTTGGACGTACACGTCACGAAATCCACGGCAGAGCCAAGTGACCCTCTTGTCCCGAAGAGGGACAAGGGGATGGTGCTGCCTTAGCTTGCACCAGCCAGGAGAGGCTGCTCAGTTCACCCCGTACTCCCCTCGTGGTCACTGTTTGCTGGCGGCGTTCAGGTCGTCGCTGACCTTGTAGGGACAGATTTGGCAGTGTCGGGACCTTTCGCGCTGAGCCCCGAAGGCCTCGTGGGGAGCTGGTGTTGCTGCAGGGGTGGGATTAGTCCGTCAGGCTGTCGCTCCGGGTCGCTAAGTCCCGACGGCACGGCTCCGTGTGCTTGAGAGATGGCCGAAGACGACGAAGTCCAGCCGCCCCGGGAGGCGGCAGCCGACTTCAACTGAACAACCACAGATCCCCTGGCGCTGGGTGCTGGCTTGTTGCTGCTGTGCCCCTGCAGGTGCTCTGACGGCGCCGGCAGTTGTTCCCGTGCTGGCCAACCCCTGCTTAGCCTGTTTTCGTTTGCAGCAATCCCGTGGATCTGAGTAACCCAGCCATCATCAGCTCGACGCCCAAGTTCCAGGAGCAGTTTCTGAATGTCAGCGGCATGACTCAAGAGCTGAACCAGTACCCCTGCCTTAAACATCTGCCTCAGATATTCTTCCGTGCCATGCGTGGGATCAGCTGCTTGGTGGATGCCTTCCTGGGTGAGGACACGTAGGAGCAGTAGCTGCTTGGTGGTCAGTGCACTGGTGTGGCTCTGGTTGCTGAGGAGATCTCGCTGTGTTCGTGATCTACAGGCATTTCGCGGCCTCGGTCTGACAGCGCGCCTCCCACGCCGGTGAACCGGCTGAGCATGCCGCAGAGCACCGCCATCAGCACCACCCCGCCCCATAACCGGCGCCATCGGGCAGTGACTGTGAACAAAGCGACGATGAAGACCGGCACTGTGAGATCTCGCTCTGCCCCCAAGGGCCTGACCCGCCCGATCCTTCCCTGGGTCAGAGGAGGGGGTGTCCTCGCTCCTCGGAGCTGACCTGTGTTCTGTTCCTGTAGGTAAGCGCTGCGCACGCTTCCAAGGCGCAGCACCAGCCCTCCTCCACTTCTCCGCTCTCTAGCCCAAACCAGGCGAGCTCTGAGCCACGGCCACTGCCGGCTCCTCGCAGGCCGAAGGTTAACAGCATCTTGAACCTCTTTGGGTCGTGGCTGTTCGATGCCGCCTTTGTGCACTGTAAACTCCACAACGGGATAAACAGAGACAGCAGCATGACGGGTGAGTGTCGCCGAGGGTGCTGTTGGCACTTCCTGCCTGCAGCCTTGGCCTCTGCACGGTAGTAACAGCCTCCCGCGAGGGGAGGTGCAGGGCCGCGGGTAACCCCTCCCCTCCCAGCGGTGCCAGCACCTGCTGTTAGCTGGCCAGGGCTTCGGGGGCTTCACCGCCGGCAGGAGTAGCTTTTGCCGCTCAGCGCTGCCCCGCTCCAACGAGCGCGAAGGCCCCCGTTACGCTGGGGCTGGGAAGGCTCAACGGGGCGAAGGAAGGAAGGTGATACGAGTCCACTTCCTAACTCGACGTCTGCCTGAGTGTCTGTGACTGACAGCAGGTTTTTAGAGCCGGTCTTTAATGTCGGTGAAGTTGTCAAACATCCCTGGATACACTGCTCAGAGTGGTTCCTCCGGGTTGGGAGAGTGTCGGGGAAACAGCACTTCTTAAAATAGCAGGTGGGGCTGCTGCGCCTCGGCGGTGGCTGCTCTGTGTTCCCATATGTGGGGCGATGCCTGGGCTGTCTTCAGTCCTCGATTGCCAGACTTCTGTAGTCTCTTAGGCTTCGCTCAGTTATAGAGCTGGGACGTGTTGAGATGTGGTGAGAGCAGAACTGGGGCTCCTTGCTCTTTCCCTGATCTTCGTGTCTCTGACCCTCTCCAGAGCTCTTCCGAGAGCTCTGTGTGGAGCTCACCAGCCTGGGTGACAGCAGAGGAGATTCGTGGTAGCTGGTTGGGCCTGTAGAATCACAGAGTCATTTAGGCTGGGAAAGACCTTTAAGATCGCTGAGTCCGTCAGGTAGTGGGACCTGACCACGGTAGTCACACTGATCTTTCCTTGTTTGTTGTGTCACACCCCTGTGTGGAGGGGGTGGCTTTGGGGTCTGTTGGAGGTACTTGTAGGTGTGCAGCAGGTGGGGTTTGGCAGTGCTGAGCGGTGGGTTTCTGCGGTAGGAGGGTCAGGTTCTTCTGTGCAAGGCCTGTGACCTGTTACAGGAAGGTGAGAGTGAGGGCAGCTGCACGTGCAGCCGATGTTGTTCTGGGCTCAGCGCTGTTCGTTAGAGGGACTGGATCCCTCTAATTGGGAGAGAACCCGCATCCTGGGGCGTTTATTGACGGGTTTGACCTGACAAGTCCGTCGGCTGTGGTGCTGCTTGTGCAACGGTGTCAGCTGCCGCAGAGCTGTTGTGGTTCCAGCAGCTGTACTCATCCCAAATCAAAGTGGTTGGCTTCCTTGAAGGGGTCCCAGGGCCTTCTCACACAGGTGATCCCTTGGGTTACTCAATGGCAATCAGCAGTTGCCATGTGGCTACTCTTAGAGGGGCTTAAAGCCGGCGACCCGACACCTGGAGGTGGCTTCTCTCTGTTCCTCCTCTGCACAGCTGTCTGGTGGATCTGAGTGAGTCAGGGCGGTGCAGACCCAGAAGGCCGGCTCTTGGGTCCTTGCCTGGAGGCTTGGGAAGCAGAGTTAACGCATGGAACGTTGGTCAGGTGTCTGCTCCCCTTCCAGGGGGCTGCTGTGAGGGGTTTTCCCGCTGTGTGAAGTGCCAGTCAGTGATGCCACGGCAGGCTGTGGGGAGGACAGTGAGTGGGAGACGGATCCACACTGCTGAAACCCCGGGGAAGGGTGGGCTCCAGATTGCCTGGGTTATCCTTCTGGATTAAACCCTTTGCTCAGCCTCTGCTTGAGGTGGGGAATGTAGGAAAGCTTGTGGAGGGCTGGCCTTTGGCAGCGTCTTTCAAATCAAGTCGGAGTCCAAACTGGAAGCGGCTCTCCCGAGATGCCAGCAGTGTCAGACAAGGGTCCCTGTGAGGCAGGAGGCTTTGTGCGGGCAGCACGAAGAGGCGGGTGGTCGCCCCACTCCCTACCTTCCGGGAAGAGGACAAAACTGAGTGCTTCTCTCTGGCTGCAGGTTGGCTGTCCCCGGACCCCTCTGCTGTCCCCATAGCCTGGCACAGCAGCCTGTGTGTCCTCGCACGTGTGACTCTGCTGTGGCAGCCAGTGCTCCAGGAGGCACCGTTGTGTTCGTGGCCGCTTTAAGCGGTTTGTGACTGGCACGGTGCAGCTGAACTCGGCTTTGCTGTGCAGTGTGGTCTCCACTTCAGAGGTGCCTCAGCGCCCGGCTTGTGCAGCAGAGCCATTGTCCACGGTTCAGCTCTGCCACTTTCCCTGCTGACTCCTTGTACCAGCTCGCACCACTGAGGATAGCTGTTGGTGTTTCACACCTGTGGGTGCTGTGGGTTTCTCTGTCTCTGTGGGACCAGAGAGGATTGTTGTTTCCCACAAGGCTAGCCGGGGGCCGTGTGTGTGGCTGAGTGCTGCTGGGGCTCTTCCTCTTTGTGCTTTCAGTTCAGGCTTGTCGTGTTCACTGTTTTGGGTCCTGATGGGAAACAGTGACGGTGCCAGCACCGCTGCGATCCCTTGTGCCTCGGGTGCCCCGTATCAGAGCTGACTGGCGACGCTCGGTGGCTCTGTAGCAGGCAGAGTGACCGTTCCTCTGCGTTGTGGTGAAAGGAGAGAGGAGCTGCTCCCTGCTGGTGTGGGCTTCAGAGTTACATGGCTGGGGTCTTTATTGATTTAGCTGTTGGCTAAATCAATAAAGCTATGAAGAGCTGAGAAAACACCATTTCTGGGGAGCCTATGTGACGTTAACCCTGAGCTCTGGGCGGCCTGCATGTGCCAGGGTGTGCTCTAGGGTAGTAGAAGGAGTCCCACCTGGGTGAGTGTCTGGCAGCACCCAGGTGCTGTTGGTGAGAGAGGGTGTCTTGGGGTGTGATTTCTCCTTGTCTCTTTGGCACTGATGTCCCACAGAATGATTCTGGGGGTCTAGGAGCAAATTATAAGAAGCCCCAGTTAGGGTCACCTTGTGGAGGGGCTTTGTCACAGGTGCTGATCTGCCCCTGTGCGCTGACCAAAGTGGCTCTTGCAAGCTGGTGCCCTTCTCCTTTGCCTCCTGCCTGCTGGGGTCGCTCCTCTTCCTCTGGAGCTGGTTTTGGGGATGTTTGTTTCTGGCAGCGTTCTGCCTTTTATTTCTGCCCCGGAAGGCTGTTGGTTGGGCTGGTGGTCAGGGCTACAGGTACCGGAGATGGTGCAGGTTGTTAGCAGCTCGGCTTAGGGAGGAGCTCGTGGCTTGGGAGGAGGAGTGTTGCTGTGGGGAGACGCAGGTAAGTGACCTTCTCCCTGCCAGACGGTCCCCGAGTGAGAGCCATAGGACAGCCTGGAGCGTCCTTCACAGCCCCTTCCCCTGCAGCAGGAAGGAGCGATACCTCCGTCAGGCAGACCTGCAGCGACGTGAACAGCTCCGAACCGCGTTAGGACCCCGTAACTGTGTGGTGCTGGTTGTGCGTGGGCTTCCCAAGCCCTGGTCTGGGACCTGAACTTCCCGCGTGTTTAACAGGCTCTGCTGTATCGCAGAGCTCTTACTTGGTTTTCTAAGAGAAGCTCAAAGCTGAACTTATATGACAGTTTCACCATCTTAAAAGTGTTCTATAACTACTGCTGTCCTTTGATTTGTTTCCATTTTATTTCTATTATCTTGCAGCATCTTTTATCCAAATCCTTCTTTCTTATAAATCTTGTAAGTAGGACCCCGTAGCTTTTCCTCGATTGCGGTCATGCTTTTCTTTACCCATCGTCCCATCCTTGCTTTGTCAGCCCATCCGCATCGTCTCTCGTAGCTTTTGCACTCTTACTTGGAACAGACAAGTAACTCTGTGTGTGTTTCTGAATGGGGAGGATTGTTGGCACCAGCGAATTAATCTGCCTGAATCAGTCCCATCCTTTCTGTACTTAGTCTGTGCTCATGCCATGAGTTCCAGGACTCTGCACTAACCATGTTTGTTTTGACTTCGAGCTTATTTTACAGCCCCAGTGTTTGGTTTGTATGCATCGTGCATGTAGTGTTTCTTTTCCGACCCCGGCTGTCGCTGCCTAGCTCGTGTAGGGCAAAAACGGCTCATGGGAAGATGCATAAAGATTTGTGCTCATTCGCTCCTTGCCTCAGGAAAAATGAGTTCACGGCAGGCTGAACGATGAACTGGCAAACAAAACAGCCACGACTGGGCCCTTGGCATTGGGGTGTTCCCTTCTAAACGAATCCAAACCCAAAAAGCTCGACTCCGCTCCTAAATTAAGGACGTTCCAACGTCATCGGCAGTGCTGGCGAGCCTTGCTTGGCGAGGCTGGCCGGGAGCCCGGCGTGGCCTGGGGTCCCCCGGGGTCGCAGGCTTGAGATAGGGCCAGTGCTCCGGTACCGGCAGAGCTGCTGCCGTGGGACCCGTGAGGAGCACCCAGCGGCTGCAGGTTGGTCTCCTAGCTGGCCGAGGTGTGAAGATCCGTCAGCCTCAGCTCAGAGTGAGAAGGGCTGTCTTTGCTCTGTCTGCCCTTAGGCACCGAAGCGGGGAGTTGCCCAAGTCGGGACAAAGTGGGGAGGAGTCGCTCAGGGGGCAACTGTGGCTCTCGGTTGCCATCCTGAAAGGAGGGAGGAGGGCAGCAGGTAGCTTCCTGCGTCAGGCAGGTGACGCTGACGTGGGAGGGGGGACCAGGAAGAGCAGAGGCCAGAGTGTGCCTGGCAGTGGGGCGGGAGCGTAAAGCCCAGCAGCCCCGCGGCCTGGGTAGTCCCAGCAGGGTCCGGAGAGGCTCGTGTGGAGGCAGGAGATGGTGGGACGGGGGAAGGAGAGGGCCCCCCTCGCTGGCAGATGCTGCCCGGAGGCTGCCCGGCCTCACAGCTGTTGGGCAGTTCCAGTGGTGGCAGGAGGCGAGACGAATGGAGCCAGGACAGGGGGTTCCAGCACCGCGCTCCGGTTCCTACCCAGGCCGCCTCCGAGCGGTGCCGCATCCCCGCAGCGCAGGAGGGAGCTGGCCGGGAAGCTCCGGGAGGCCGCAGCCGGCGCCGTCTGGGCGTGGGGGCAGAGCGGCGGTTTGTGCTTCCCGTCTCCGGAGACAGAGCTAGGGAGGGGAGAGCCCTGTGCCCCGGGGAGGCTAGGGAGCAGCGCTGGGCGAGAGCCCACTCTTCCTGGCCACCGACAGCTAGGGCGGGCGCTAGGGTGTGGCGGTCAGTCGATGTCATCCTCGTGCAGAGGAGCTGAATTACACCCACAGAGGCCCTCTGAGCAGGGGCGCTGGTGCTCAGTGACCCAACAGCTTCGCACTGACCACTGAATTTGCCGTGATCTTTGTGTCCAGGGTCCCATGAGCCTGTTGCGCGCGGTGGCACTCGCGCTCAGGCGCTCTCCTTTCTCTCCCCAGCCATAGCGACCCAGGCTAGCGTGGAGTTCCGCCGGAAGGGATCGCAGATGTCCGCAGACGCGGTGGCCTCCAGCCCCGCGTTCGATGCCGCTGAGCTCCCGGACAACTACGAAGCGGGAAGGGCAGAGGCGTGTGGGACGCTGTGCAGGATTTTTTGCAGCAAGAAGACCGGGGAGGAGATCTTGCCGGCTTACCTGTCCCGGTACTAACAGCCTGCCAGTGCTGCTTGGTGTGACCCAGGGGTGCCGGCTCGCATGGTGACCAGCGCTCAGGACCCCAGTCCTGTGCGTGGGCAGCCTTCGGGGGCTGTGGGTGGGATCTCAGGCTCAGCCCAGCAGCCGGTTCCTCTCTTTTCTCATGACGCTGCTTCCCACTGGGGTTTCTCCCAGGTCAGTTGGAGGGCAGCCCCTTCAGGTGCCTCCCGGCTGCGCGGAGCCAGGAGGGGCTGGTGGGAAGGGCGCCGCAAGGAGCCCTCGGAGCGGCGTTTGCGCAGCTCCAGGGAGCTGGAGGCTTCGCTGCAGCTGCGCGGCCGTGGCTTTTCCCGTGGAAAAGCTGGGACGTGAGGGGGCTGCCAGCTGGGCGGGGGCGGGCGCTCCGATTGTCCAGCTCTGTTTTCGAGAGAAACTTGCTGTGACTGGTACAGAAGGGGTCAGATAGTGGCTGCACGTTCTTGTTCACGGGGATGCTGGTGCTTTTTGTGTGCGAATAATCGCATTCTATCTCTCTTTGTCAGATTTTACATGCTTTTAATTCAGGGTTTGCAGATCGCAGACTTCGTCTGCCACCCGGTCCTCGCCAGCGTTATCCTAAACTCCCCTCCTCTGTTCTGCTGCGACCTGAAGGGCATCGATGTGGTGGTTCCGTACTTCATCTCAGCCCTAGAAACTATCCTGCCTGACAGGTAAGCGGCTCGGGGGGCCGGGAGGGAGTAGTTTGTGCTCGGGGTGCTCTGTGGCTGCCGAGCAGCTGTCATGTGGGGACCGTGCAACATGGGCCCCATAGTGTGAGTGCGCCAGGGGTGATGGCGGCGCCGGCTGCTGTGTAAGCTCTGGGTTTCCATTTGCTGTGATGGCGCTGGTTGTACGTGGGCCGGGTGAGGGGGTGCTGCTGCTGGAGGGCAGAATCTGGAAGAGCAGGGAGAAGCTGTGAGTTGGCTCCAGTGAGGCTGCGTCTGGAGTGTCGTGTCCAGCTCCGGGCCCCTCAGTCCCAGAGGGACCCAGAGCTGCTGGAGAGAGCCCAGAGCAGAGCCACAGGGATGGTGGAGGGGAGGGGAGCATCTCCCTGCTGAGGAGAGGCTGAGGGAGCTGGAAAAAAAGGAGCCTGAGGGGTGACCCCCTGGATGTTGATCAATATGGGAAAGGGTGGGTGTCAGGAGGATGGAGCCAGGCTCTGCTCGGGGGCACCCAGTGACAGGACAAGGGGCAGCGGGTGTGAGCTGGAACAGAGGAGGTTCCACATCAATGTGAGAAACACCTTCTTCCCCGTTGGGGTGCCAGAGCCCTGTCAGGGGCTGCCCAGGGGGATTGTGGAGTCTCCTTCTCTGGAGAAGTTCCTGTGTGACTGGATCTAGGGGAGTATCTAGGGGATCCTGCTGTGTCAGGGGGATTGGACTGGATGATCTTTCGAGGTCCCTTCCAATCCCTAATGTTTGGTGATTCCGTAATGAAATCGAAGCTGACTCCTGCAACACTGACTCCTTCACTGGGTCACATGCAGGTAAGGAGCTGGGTTGGCTGGAGTGAGAGCATCTGAAACAGAGAGATACACAGAAAATCATGAAGAGGTTTTGTAATTGAGGAAATCAGTAGCTCTAATAAAGGTGTCCCAGGAGAGAAAGGAGGCTGAAAAGCAAGAATGAAAGTGGGTGATCTCCAAGTCCATGTAAAATACCCCATGCACACCACCACCCCCGGCACTTAGATGATCAGACCTTTAATTGATGATGTCCTTTGGTGGAAGGGTAGAGTTTAGGATGACAGGGCTAGGAAAAGGTTGGACTCGATGATCTTGAATATCTTTTCCAGCCCAAACTGTTCTCCTTCACTGGAGACATTCAAGACCCGCCTGGATGTGTTCCTGTGTGACTTGATCTAGGGGATCCTGCTGTGGCAGAGGGATTGGACTAGATGATCTTTTGAGGTCCCTTCCAATCCCTAATGATTCCACGATTCTATGATTCTGTGATTGGGGTGGGCTGCCCAGGGCAGTCGTGGAGTCACCATTCCTGGGGGTATACAGATCATTAGGAGTTGGGTGACACCCCACCCCCCCCACCCCCGGGTCCAACACACCTTGAGCAG
>JAOXOE010000848.1:158898-189595 GCA_028565055.1 Phoeniculus purpureus | reverse complement strand
AGGAGGGCCCCGGGGTGGCAGCTCCCGGGGGTCGGGACCGCGGTGCCTGCAGCCTTGCCCGGCGCGGGTGGTCATTCCGCCGTGAGCGAGGGGCCGCTGCGGGCGCCCCGGTTCTCCCGACCTCGGGCGTCTCCGCCGCTGCCCCTCCTGCCCGGGGAACGCAGCGGACGCGATGCGGGCGGGTTTGTGCGGGGTCGCCACCCGCAGCCACGCAGCGGCCCCGGGCTCCCTGCGTTCGCGGGGCTCTGCTGCCGCCGTCGGGGCTCCCGCGGGGGTCGGGGCTGCGGGAGGCGATGCGGCGGCTGCGGGCTCCGCAGGTGGCGGCGCAGCCGGTGCTGCCTCTCGCCCTTTGTTTACCTCATCGGCGGCTTCGCCGCGCTGCTCTGCAGAGGAATCCTTGCTGCGGTCCAGCTGGTGATGCGGGGAGCAGCCGCAGCCCCGCTCGCTCCGGGAGCTCCAGGATTCTCCTGGCCTCGGCGGGTTCGCTGCTCTCGAGGCTCCCTCCCCGCCGGTGCGGTGGAAACCCCCTTCCTCAGCCGGGACCCCGCGTCGGGTCGCTGTCGGTCTGGGCTTGGGAGGCTGGTTCTGCCCGCGGTCTCCTCGTCGCACAGGGAGCCCTCGAGCGCAGAGGGTGAAGCCGATGGGCGCTGCCCCGTGGGTGCTTCCAGCTGTGAGGGGGATTCCCCAGCGCCTGGCACAGTGTCTGCAGGTGCCCGGCGTCTGCTGTTCCCCCTCAGCCACAGTCGATGGGCAGACCTGGGGAGGCAGATGCTGGTTTGTTCTCACTGCTGTGGAGGTCAGAGCCCGTCCTGCAGCCCGGGGGGCTGCTCTGTTGTCTCGTTCCTCTGAGCAGGACTGTGGGCTGCCTGGGTGCAGCCCCTTGCTGGGCGCTGGCAGGGGTACGTTAAACCTCTTGTGGATCTGTGACCCCAAGGCAGCTCCTGTGCGGTTTCTGGGTGCTTGCGGTGGGTGGATGAAGGTGTCAGCAGCCCTCGTCGCTTGGTTCCCAGCGCTGTGCTCTGGTTTGGCAGCCTGTGTCCTCCTAATGGCTTGATCTGACCTCTCTGCTGACCCAGGTCGGCCTTAGGGGAGGGTGGCTCTGCCTGAGCTGCTGTGTGGGGGCATCTGGCCCTGGGTGTGCTGGTGTTAGCCCTGGTGGCCAGCCTGTGGATGTCTTGGGGGCTGGTGGAGGCTCCTTTCCCTGACTGCTTGTTGTCATGTTTCGTTAGCAGGAAGCAAATCTCTGCCTCCCCCCAAGAAGTGCAGTCCCAGTGATTTTAAGGTTTAACCTTCTTAGAGAGTTCTGCCGTGTTTTGTCCAGAGCCTGTAGCCGGTGGGTGATAGCGGGCGTCTCGCTGCAAGGTTGGGGTTGTTTCGGGACGGTTTGCGCCAGCCGGTGACGGTGGTTTGCCCGAGGGGGAGGCCGAGGGCTCGGCGTGGGCCGCCTGTGCTTTCCAGGGAGCCCAGCGCCCGGTCCGTCTGGGCTGTGCAGAGATAAGAGCTGCTATCGCACACATCAGCGTGCGGGAGAGCCTTGTCCTTGCAAAGGAGGGCAGAGGGGTTGGTCAGCCTTGTGCTTCCCTTGGTGTGGGAATGTGGGCTCAGGGTGCTGGGACTGGGGGGGCGGCAGGAGTCTGTGGGGAGGCTGCTCCGAAACGGCCCTAAAGAGATGCCGGGGAGTCTAGGGGCTGGACCCTTGGTCAGGCTTCAGGGAACCCAGAGGCTGGTTCCATGGCTCCTCTAAGGAGCAGCAAAAGGGTTTCTCCTCTCTCGCCCCCTCTTTTCTGCTTGGGGCTGTGGAGCTGGTGACTCTGTCCCGGCCCGTAGAAGCAGAGGCAGGGCTGCTGGCGCCCAGTGCGCTGTAGTGGGCAGAGAAGGTGCTCGGGGCAGATGGTCTCTGTGGTCCAGCGTGATGTTTGCAGCGGGCAGTGCTGGTGATGACACGCAGGGGTTGTAGGTGGGCTCTTGGCAGCCTGAACCCCGTGGCAACAGCGATAACCTTCACCTGGGAGCAGCGGCAGTGCCGGTGCCTGTGTTGCCAGCCAGCGCTGGTGAGACCAGACCCTCTGAGGAGCTCGGGACCTCGGTGTGGCCGCGCGCTCGTGTCCCCTCCAGCCATCGTCAGGCACCAGCCCTAGCGAGCAGAGCTGACCCAGCCCTCCGTCAGAGGGGAACGCGGTGCGTGGGGGTTAGCTCGTGACACGAGGAGACTCCGGTTTTGCTTTCCAGTATCGGAGGCTGGTGCAGTGTTTTCTGTGTGATAGGACAATGCCTTCAACTTTCCCTTATATGGGAAAATCTGGTCTGCAGCCTCACGATCTGCCAATATGTGGCTATTAATTTCTGGCATTGCTGGGTGGGATGTGTCCAGGAGCAGGAGACACCTGGGGCTCGGCGGCTGGGCAGTCGTGCTGGAGGCAGGTCCCAGAGACGTGCCGGGGGGAAGGTTGTGGCTGCGCTCTGGGGAATCCCGAGCGCACCCGGCTCCGCGCAAAGGCAGCTGAAGGCCGGGAGAGTTTGGTGCCTGCTGTGGGGCTCCTGCCCTGCACTGCTCGGGGCTGAGAGGCCAGTGCTCGACCTTGCCTTTGTGCGGAGACCTTCCATGGCTGGGGTCGAGGGCAGCTTTGCAGGGATCTCGGTGTCCCTGCTGCAGCTCACTGCCTGCCTGGGGTTCCCAGCCTGCAGTAGGCACTGGTCCCGCTCTGAGGGGAGTGAATCGCTCTTGCTGGTCTGGGAATGGAAGCGAGAAGTGTGGGAACCTCGTCCTGGTCCCTGTGTTTGCCCTGTGGGAGCTGGAGGGGTGCGTGCAGAGGTGCGTGGGGTGCCGAGTGGGTGTTAGTGTGATGACAGGGTGCTGGCTGGGCCCTGGGGTGCCCATCGCGTTTCCAGCCCCGTTCCCAGCAGGGCTGATGCTCCCCAGCAGCCTGACAGTGACGGTGCTGGCACCTGCCCCAGGTGCAGCCTGTCCTCTGCGTCGTGCCTTCGGTCTCCACAGCCCTTGTGTGACGCTGGTGCAGGTAGTGTTTTCTCCTTGCTGGTGCAAGGTGGTTGCTGTTGTGGTTTGGTTTGTGTCAATTTAGCTGTGTTTTCACTGCTGGGATCGAGTTTAGGTCTCTCCTGCTCCCTGCCTGACGCTCAGCAGCTGTGGGGAGCCTGGGCTAACCGCAGGTAACTCGCTGCTTCCTTCGGGGTGATGGTGCCAAGCGTGGGGGATCGTCTGTGTTTGCTCTGTGGAGCCCTGCTCTGCTTTAGTGTGGAAGGAGGTGATGCCTGGGGTGAGACCAGAGCTCCCCCGGCCCTGAGAACTGGCTGTGTATCCCTGCGAGTTGGCAGGTGGGTGCCAGGGAGGTACAGGCGGGAGGTGGCGGTTTTGTTCCGTGTCTTACACAGTCCTGACTCGGGTGTGTAGGCAGCAGCTGGGGAGCTCTGGCACAGGAGCACAGTGGGCAGGGGATCCGTGTGCTGCCAGGGGCCTCAGGCCCCGCAGGGAAGGGCAGCCGCGGTGCTGGGAGACAGAATGGCTGCTGGAACTGCCTTTCCCAGGACATCTCTCATTTGCATTCTCCGAAGGCAGAGCAGGACTGCAGCTAATTGAGCAGCCACCAGGCCTCCACTGAGGTCCTACTGCTGAGATCCTACTCCCTCTGTGTCGCACCAGAGCCGGGCACTCAGTGAGGAGGGACAGTGGAGCTTCCCCCACAAACCCTCCCCTTGTTCAGCCTCCCTGCAGAAGTCACGAAAGGAGTGAGGTACCCAACTTGCCGTGCGTGTCCTGCTTCTCATTTTCACAGAATCACGGACTGGTTTGGGTTGGAAGGGGCCTTGGAGCTCATCTTGCTCCAACCCTCTGCTGTGGGCTGCTTCCCCTCCTACAGGCTACAGCAGCCTCAGAGCCCTGGGCAGCCTGGCCTTGGCTTTGTCCTTTAGCTGAGGCTTGGTGGCCGCTGGTGAGGGGGAGCCCCAGTGCTAGCAGCAGGGTGCTGCAGAGTCAGGGGGCACTTGCAGCCCAGGTGGGTGAGGCGTTGGTGCTTCAAGAGCCGCCGACGCCTCGCTAGCTGTGTGCACCGAGGTAGAATTGAAGGCAGCCCTAGATACGGGAACAAACACTGGTGCTGCGCTCCAGGCGGGCCGTGAGAGCTGCTGTTTCTGCGTGAGCCGCTGCCGGGGCTGCCCCAGGTCCTGTGCCCAGAGCACCTTGACCCCTGGCTGTCTCCCCCGTGGGGGTAACGGAGCTGAGGGTGAGGTGACGTGGAGCTGCTCCAGCGTTGGGTGGCTGCTCGTTGAGGAGGGCTGGAGAGAAGAGAGCCGCTCTCCCTGTGGTTCTAGGTGCGTGCGTGGAGCGTCCCACTGCTCCCTGCGCCCCGGAGGGACACACGCGGGCTGTGGGAAGGCCCCGCGCTCTGCCCCTGCTCTGTGCCGCTTGCCCGGGGGTGCCGCTCGTCCCCGCAGGGTGCCCCTTGCCAGGGTCTCTGGGCGCCTCCTGACATAAAGGCAGGGTTCTGTCTGTGTGCAGACACTGCCCCGCTTGTTCGGGGCCGTGCCGCGGGGAGGTGGCTGAGGCCGGGCTTGTGCGGGCTGTGGAGGTGGTTTGTGGTTACCCTGCTGCTTGGGAGACGCGAGCGGCAGAGGGTGAGCGTTCCTGGCAAGAAGAGTACGGGAGGAGGACCGAGGACTGGGGTTACGAGGGGCACAGGCTCTTCTAAGTTGCACTAGGGGTAGTCTCAGGGAGAGTGGCCTCTCCAGGAGCCCTGCAGCAGGGCTCTGGGGCCACCTGGGATCGAGTGGGCACAGCCGTGCCCGCATCTCCTCCTGCTCTGTGTGCGGAGATGGGCTCGTCTGCAGATGCTGCTCCCTGCTTCCTAGATGGGCTCTGCTGGACGGAGGGTGACGGTGGGGCTGGGAGCTCTGACGGTGCTCCTGAACCCTTCCTTGGGCCCAGCTCGACCTCCTGCTCTTTGTGCCCCCCTGAGCTGCGGGAGGGAGCAGAAGTGCATTTCTGGACCTCCTTGGTGCCAGCTAATTTCTGACCGCGCTGGAGCCCTGGGAGGCGAAGGGGGGTGAGTTCAGGCCTCACAGGCAGTGGAGGTGTGTGAGGCCGTGGACCCGAGGACCACGGGGCTGCGTGTGAAGGGAGCTCGTGCTCTGGGTTGCATCAGCAGCGTTTGCTGCCCCTCCTGTTCTCTGAGGAGGGGGACAGCCCTGGCGCTTCACCCTGACAGCCCTCAGGCCTTGATTCTGCCCGTGGCTGGTTTGGGCTGAGGTTTGCCAGCTCCTCTTAGGAGGTCCAGGTGGGACAGACAGAGACCGGCAGCCTGGGACCTCTCCTGGGCTGCAGTGAGCTCCCCGGCTCTGGTGGTTTGGGATTTTGCCTTCCTGGGTGCTGAGGGGCAGCTGAGCTCCCTGTGCCGTGGCTGCGGGTCCTGCCCTCTCGTGGCCCGGCCGTGTCTCTTGGGACACATCCCCGTGGGCTGCTCCCTGGATGAGGCAGGGGCAGGACGGCACTGGTTCATCTCTTCTGTGCCGTGGCCACAGCAGGAGGGAAATGGATGGTGGCCGGGGCCATCTCCTGGACGATGCAAACAGAAGCCCCAAGGGGACTGATTTTCAGCAGGACAGGACTGCGGTGGATCTTGTCACCGTTTGGAGCTGGTGTTGCTGTGCTCTGGGTGCCAGAGGAGCTCTCGATGTGTGCGGCCAGTGCTCCTTCACCCTTGGAGCAGCCCTGCTGCCGAGGCTGATTTTCATCCCCGCTCTGTGAAGCTGGAGGCGCAGGGGGCTCTGGCTGCCTCCGAGGAGCCGTCTGCAGCGTGACAGAGCCGCTTGCCGACCGCCTGGGTTTGCCGCGCAGGGTAACAACAGTGAGGGGAAGGGCTGTGCTTTCAGGAGTGCCGCCTCGTGTCTTGGCCGCCGGCCCCGGATGGCTGGAGCTCGCCGCTCTCCGGTGCGTGGCTCTCCAGCAGTGACCTTAGAAAAGGCTCTGGGGTTTGGCCGGCTGGCGGAGCTGCCGTCGTGCACCTTTCGCACTAACACAGGTGTCCAGGGCTAAGTTGTGGCCACGGTGGCATCTTTGCAGCAATGGTGTCCTTGAGGATGGACTTGGGCAACCGAGAGAAGCTCTGAGCACCTGTGCGTGAGGAAGAGGAGGTGGCGGGGAAGATGTGCTGAGGGCACAGGGGCGCTGGCTCCTTCGGGAACCTTGGTAGCCCTCCTGGCAGCTGGAGCAGCCGGGGGTTGCAAGGAGCCTGTGGAGCGGCTGCCAATAGCTCCTGCGGGTCAGGAATCTGGAAGAGGCTTTTCTTAAGCTGCTGGGAATTCTGGCTCCTCTTGAGCCCTGCTCCCAGAGGCTGAACCACGGTCCCATCTCTGCCCGGGGTGACAGCCGGGCTCTGCAGGACGAAGAACATCCTTCCAGCCCCAGGGCTGTGTCCTTGGAGCTGCTTTGCTCATTTCCATGGAAAACGTGAGGGTTGTGCTGTCGCTGACCTGAGGTTTTGCAGTCCCTTCGCCCATGCTCCTGGCCCTTCTTGGGAGCAGCCCCAGGCTCAGGGACTTGCCCACCAGGCATTTTTTGGTTGCCCACACAGCGTTCCTGCAGCTGACTGGCCAGCATTCTGAGAAGTGACGAGCCCCTGGCTGGCAGCCCCTGCCCGCCCTGGCTGTGATGGGAGGGAGAGCGGATGGGGAGCTCTGGGAGCACCAGTTTGCTGCAGGCTGGGCCGGGCTGCACAGCTGCAGCCTCCCCTGCGGCACAGGGGTGGGGATCCTGCGCTCCCCCTTGTCTGGAGGTAGGAAATGAATCGCTGGGAGCAGCTGGAAGGCTTTGTGGCTGCTGATGCTGGGTGCCCCGTTCTGTCCCGCTGGGGGAGAAGTGGGAGGGGAGTTGGGTGCTGGAGAAGTGGCTTGTGCGGGGTTCCCCGGGGCTGTGTGGGGCAGGGGTCAGTGTGCGGTGGGGAGCAGGGCTCTGGAACATGCCACAGCAGTGCAGCAGGCTCTGCTGATGTGGCAGGAGCCTGGGCTGGCCCGGGACACGGGCCCCGCTGCTGGGTGCTACCCTGGGAGCTCTGCTCACACACACACCAGCGCACCCTGGGCGCCCTGCGCGTGCCGGGTGCCAGCTGCGGGGTGGGCAGGCTCGGCCTGCTGCCCTCCTCTCCTCCTCCATGGCTTCAGGGCTGAGCTGCGCAGAGCTGGTTTGTTTTTCCTCTGGTTTTTGCATTGCTGATGTTGAGGATTAAAATCCACTGCCTGGGGTGCGTGAGGAGTGATCAGGAGACAACCGCACAGGCGAGAGAAACCCGCCGGCTTCCCGGCAGCTCCTGCGCATGGTGGGTGCGGGGGCAGGAGGGTGCTGTGGGAGGGGAGGGGGTGCAGCCAGCGCTGGGTCCTCTCCCCCGGTGCGAAGGGGTGCAGCCAGCGCTGGGTGCATCTCCACTTCGACTCCACGGTTGGCCATCTCTCAGCCCCCTGAGCCACCAGATGAGCTCGGAGCTGCCTTCCCTCTGTGGCAGCAGGCTGCTGGAGCGCTGTCTCCCTGCACACGCCGGCCTGTTTCGTGAGGTGCCGTCACCCAGAGGTGTTTCTGGCCGGTCCGTGGGCTCCTCTCCCCTTGAGCCGTTGGTCTCTGCTTGCTGGAGCCTGAGTGAGCCCCTGGTTCTTGGCCCGGAGCACCGGGCAGCTTTGACAAGGCTGCTGAAGGTCGCTGTGGCTCTGGGCCCTGGGTTAGGAGCGGCGTTTGAAAGTCTCCGAACGGGAGCTGTTGCTGCTGGTGCCACGTGAGCCCGTCATGAGAGTCATGAAGCGCAGCTGACTGTAGCTGCATTCCCGGGGGCTGCCTGCAGCCGCCTGTGCTCCGCGGGAGCCCACAGAGCATTCTCTGTGCGCCGGCAGCGCTTGACCCGCGTGACGCGGCCGTCGCCGTGGGGCTGGCAGGGCTCCGGAGATGGGCTGCTGTCGGGCGGCTTGTCCGGCAGGGGGTCGTGGGCAGCATCGCTGCGCTCCTCGTGCCGCCGGCCCCCCGAACCCTTATCCTGTCGCCCTGTGGGGCGCAGCGGCTGGGAGTCGTGGGAGGGCTGGTGCGGCGTCTCTGTGGGCGCCGCCGCTGGCCTGCGTGGTCAGCAGCGGGTCTCTGTGCCCCCCGAGAACGCGGCTGATGCCTGCCCTGCCTCTTTGTGGGTTTTTTGTGGAGGGCTTTAGGAGCAGCGGTGCCTGGAGCCCAGCCTGCCCTGGACACCCCCCTGACGGAGTTCGGGGTTCTTCCGGCCTCTCTGCGCTCCTCGTTCTCCCTCGGCTCTGCTCTGCTGTGCCTGTGGGGCCCGTGCCCCATCCCTGGCCGGGCCAGGCGGGGTCGGGAGGGAGAGTTGGAGCAGCTCTGGTGCCTGGCGCAGCCCCTGCAGCCAGGGGGTGGTCTGTCAGGAGAGGGCTGGGGCTGCCTGTGCTTGGGCAGGAGGGCCGCTGTGCTGCAGCTGCTCCCGGCCCCGCTGCTGCTCTCGTGCCGAACCGCTGGGTTATTTTTAACTTGGGAAGATGACAGCCCGGGTGCGCGTTCTGCGCCCCGCGTGGGGCTGGAGGCGGGCAGCGGGGCTGGGAATGCGGCTCACGGGGCTGGTTCGGAGGCTCCTGCCCCACAGCCCCCCCAGCTGCGACGCTGGAGGCTGCGGGTTGAGCCCAGCTTGCAGGGTGAATGCACTGAGCAGCTGCAGCCACTGGCAGCCCCGCTGTGGTGGCCGGCAGGGACCCCGCTGCCCGGCTGCTGCCAGGGAGGTGCCTGTCCTACTGGAGGAGCTGCTGGCTGCTTTGCTGGCCCCTGCCAGCCCTGCCTAGCTCCGCTGGCCAGGGCTGCTGGGGAGGAGCCAGGCAGAGAAGGGTCACTCCTGCGAGGGTTTCTCTTCTCCTTCCTGGCCCAGCCCTCGCAGTGTTCTGCAGGCAGTTGTTTCCCAGGGCTGTTGCCCTACCTGGATGCCCTGTGAGCCGGGCCGTGTCCACACAGAGCCCCTTCTCCTCTCTGAGCAGCCCACGGGAAGGTGGTTGCCGGGGTCCCTCTGGATTGCAGCAGAGATCCGCAGGCTTCAGGCTCCGTGAGCTCTGCCGGCTGCAACGTGTCTGCGCAGCCCTGCCTGGAAACAGCCGCTGATAAGGTAGCGAGAGCCACACAGCACCGGGGGACTGCAGATGTCTGTGTCTCTGCTGTCTGTGCCTGGAGCAGGGTGTAGCCGGAGCCGAGCGGCCGAAGGACGGGGCCGGTCCTGAGTGCTGCTCGTGGTCTGTGCTGGCCGGACCTGTGGGACCTCTGCTGCCGTCCCCTGAGGTGCGGGTGCTTCGCGTGGAGACGCTGGGCTGTGCCCGGCTCTCTTGGGACTCGCTGCCTGCTTTGCCACCAGCAAAGCTGCTGAGGCCCCGATGGGCCCTGGGCACCTCTGCTGCTGCCTGCCTGGGGGAGCCTGCCGGAGCCGTCACTCCTGGCCTGGCATCTGCTCCGTGCGGCTCCTGGTGCTGACGGCAGGAGCGTCAGCACTATGCAGCGAAGCTCTTGGCGGGCAGTGGCCAGTAGCCGTTTCCCTCAGCGGCCTTGGGGCAGATGCAGGCTCCTCTGTGTTTGCTGGCCAAGGATCCAGCTTGGCCCAACGTGCTGCTGGCCAGCACGTGCTGACGCAAGGCTCCCCAGGCTGGGGGGGGGACGTGCCGTGAGATGCTGATGTTGTTCTTGTGGCTCTGACCAGTGCCAAGTGCCAGGACTCTGGGAGCTCCTGCTGCTGCAGCAGCAGTTTTACTGCCTTGTCCCTGCAAAGCCTGAAAGGTTTCACGTGATGCCTGACCCTGATACCCTGACTCCTGGCTTGGTGTCACCTCGCTGTGGCAGGGAGCGGTGACGGGCTGCTCTCCCCTCTCCTGTCAGGGTTGTTGTCAGGCGGGAGATGCTGCTCCTCTGTGCCCGAGTCGAGGGCTGCTGCCGGGGCACAGCAGCTGTGTGGAGCGGGGCAGCTCTCAGGCTGCCAGGGCTGCAGCAGCTCCTCTTCCTTGGCTCAGGCACTGGGGGTGTCCCTGTCACCCCAAAAAGGTCTGTGCCCACAGGGGCTGGCACGGGGGTTGGCATGTGGAGCAAGGAAAGAGCAGGACCCTTTGTGAGCAGTTGCCCTCTTGCCTGATGCCCCTTGGTGCCGCCTTGTGTCTGGAAGGGCTGGGCAGGGCTCTGTGCTGGGGCTGTGGGGGCTTCTGCAGCCCGCCCTGTGCAGCTGGGAGCACTGGCTCCCTTGCTGGAGACCTGGATGTCCCCAGCAGTCTCCTCCAGCCTTCCTCAGGGCAGATGAGCAGGTGCCTGCGTTGTGCCGGTGACCGTTTGCCACGGCTGAGGCCTGGAGATCAGATCTGAAGCGAGTGGTGGTGCAGCCCAGCGTGCAGGGGGCTCCTCCTGGAGCCTGTGGCTGCAGCCCTGGGCTCTACTCCTTGCTGCCGTGGCTTTGGAGGATCCTTCAGTGTGGGATTCCTACCAAGAGGAACCAGTGAGTCTTCTGAGTGTCCTCTGACAGAGGTGGGCACGGACCCTGCACCCGCACGTGCCCTTGCCCTTCAGGTGATGGCTGACCGCAGCTTCCCTGGGGATCCCAGCCCCATCTGCCCACTCTTCCTGGGAGGAAGCCCCAGGCCCCTCTTCTGGCCCTTCTGAAGGGGACGGGTGGGCGATGAGCTGTGTGGTAGCCTACCTGCCTGCGGCGGGCGGCTGCTGGCAGCTCTGGGCTGCAGGGCTGTGCTCCAGCAAAGCAAAAGCCGTCGTCGTGCTGCCGCGCTCCGGAAGGAGCCTTCCTGGGCAGGTGCCATCCGTTGCCGCAGATGCCGAGGCCTCTGACGGGTCCGACTCTGTGGCCCCTCTGGCTGTCGCTGGGAAGTCACCGGGCTGTGCTCCTGCCTGCCTGGGCCGGCTCCGCTACCTCAGGGCTGCGGCCAGGACTCGGGGTGCACTGGGGTGGTCGGAGAGGACAGCAGCGTGTGAAGGCAGGAGCCAGGCGAGCGGAGAGGGAGCGCAGAGGCCAAGCTCAGAGCAGCTGCCTCCCGCCTTCCCAGGCCTCTCCGCAGATGGGGCTTCCCTGCAGGAGATGAATAAACCTTGTGCGGAGCCCTGTGTGTCTGTGCGTGAGGGGCTGCTGGTCCTGCTGGGCTGCAGGAGGGCCGTGAGAGGCCGGGCTGAGCGGCGCTGGCCGCACTGGGACCGTGCTTGGCACGGTTGAGGTCAGCGTGGTGCTGTTTTGGGGGCCTGGGGAGGTAGGGAGAGGGGAATGCTGAGGCAGGGCTGGATGTGTTCCACAGAGAGAGGGCTCAACCCTGCAACGACCCTGGCTGCTTTTGGGGGCTGCTCTCATGAACCACAGAGAGACCTTCAAGTCCAGCTGCTCCCCCAGCACTGCCAGGGCCCCACTAACCCCTGTCCCTCGCCCCGCGTCTCTGTGGGTTTGCAGCCCCGACAGGGACTCCCCCCTGCCGCTGCCCTGAGTGGCCTGGGCCAGGTCTCGACAAGTCTTAGGGGGCAGAAATTGCTCCTCAGGACCAAGCTGAACCTCCCCTGGGGCAATGCGATGCCTTTTCCTCTCATCCGGATCACTTCTTCTTCGGGAGAAGGGGCCGACCCACCTCTCACTCCAACCTCCTGCGTTTCAGGGAGCTGTGGAGAGGGAGGAAGTCTACCCTGAGCCTCCTCTTCTCCAGTCAGACCTCCCCAGTTCCTTCCTCGCAGCACTTGTGCTCCAGCCCCTTCCCTTTCTGTGGGCATGCTGCAGCCCCTTGATGTCCTCCTGGCAGCGAGCGGGGCTCAGAGGGTCGATCCTCAGCTCTGCGTGTTCCGGGGCTGGAGGACAACCTTCTGCCAGCGTTGTGGCGGCGGTTGAGCTCGCGGCAGCCCGGCCGCAGCTCGCGGCAGCCTGGCCGCTGGGGCAGGAGATGCGAGAGCCCGGCGGCAGGGTCTCCTGAAGGACGGCCGGCACATCAGCCGGTGGCGCTCGCCCCGTTGCTGGCTCTGGGAGCGCGTAACCTGCGGGCGCGGGCCACTCCTGGGCGCTGCGGGCCGGGCTGGTTGCGGCTCACCCCCACAAGGTACGTGCCGATGCCGTTCAGTCTTGGCTGGCGCTGGGATCTCTGCGCAGCGGGAGCAGCCCTGGCCTCGCCGGTGCCGTTTCGCAGTGCAGAGCTCTGCCTGCCTCGGGCTGCCTTCCTCGCCGGGGTCTGGCAGCGGCCGCTCTTGGTGAGGGGGAGGAGGTCACAGGAGCAGGCAGAATCGCATCTCTTGCCTGCCCTTGTGAGGGTTCCGCCGAGCTCAGCAGAGCCCCGGCCCCCGCAAGCAGACAGTGGGGGTTCCAAAGTGCGGCTGGGCGCTGTCCCCCCGCACCTGAATGGCAGGGGCAGGCGCTGCCGCCGCAGCTCCTTTGTGCCGCCTTCTCTCTCCCAAGCCTCCCCTCCTGCTGCTGAGCCCTGCGTCGGGACACCCGACAACTCTCCCGCCCCGTGTCTTGGCAGCCATCTCCAGCCCACTTGCAGCAGCAGCTCCCGCAGTCCTGTCCCCTCCACTCTCCTGACGAAGCCCTGAAGTCGTGTTGCAGACCAGAGACTTCTCCTGTCACCGGCCCCTGCAGCGTTTTCCTTGGCAGCTGCTGCCCAGCCCTGCTCCCACTGCAGCTCAGGCTCTCTCAGCCCTAGTCCCCAGGCTGGGGGAAGCTCCTGAGCCGTTTCCCAGGCCAGAGGTGCCTCTGCAGCCCCCACTTTGCTTTGGCAGCCCTGCTCCCTCCCTGCTCCATCCCTGGCCTCTCTTTTCAGTCCCAGGTTACTCATAGCTCTGGTTCTAGGACCTCTCGGGCTGCAGCTTTTGTCTCTCAGCCCTGACCTTCCCTTCACATCTGACCCCCCCAGACCACGGTTGTCCCACGAGTCTTGTGCCAGGCTGGGTGATGTGGCAGCTCCTGCCTGGCTCTGGGCTCACTGCCCTGCTGTGCCCCCAGGGACAGTCCCAGTCCTCCAGGTTTGTGAGCAGAGCAGGGCTGAGGTCCTTTCCTCAGGGCTCCTTCGCTTCTGCTTTAGCAGATAAGTTTGATATGGAAATTGCTTGAATGTCTTCCCTGCAGCCAGAGCCTGAGTGCACCCCAGGCCCCAGCCCGGCAGCTGAAGGGCTCTCAGCTGGCATTGCACCTCCCTGGAGAACAGCTGCTGGGCACCCAGCTCTGCAGCCTGTGAAGTAGTTTTAGGGCTCTCTGTGGCTTTCAAAGACATGTTCAGGGAAGAGGAGCTGACAGTGGGTTGATGAGAGGTCTGAGCACCAGGGCAGGTCCTGACCTTGGCTGCCCCTTGGAGTGTGCCCAGCAGCGCCCTGTGCCCCTTACCCTGGGCAGGATCCTCTTGGTGGGAGATGTCAGGGTTGGGCCATGGTGGGAGTTGTCCAGTTTCCTATTTTCCTGGTGTGAAACTGCAGCCTCTGAGATGGGAAATTGTTTCAGGGAAGCAAGTTTGAGGTCTGAGCCTCTTGAACCCCTTCCCTTGCCTTGGGAAGCACAGGACCTTAGGGCTGTGCACAGAGCCGCAGGCTCGTGGTCCTCCCGCTGTGCTGGCCTCGCAGTGCTCCCAGGAAGCTGAAAATAGTCGGTGCTCCCCATCCCTGGGGCAACTGTTCGATCCTCTGCAGCTGATCTGGGCTATTCTTGGAGCCAGCAGCTGGCCTGGGCAGAGGCCGGGGCGCTGCAGACCCTGGGGTGGGCTTGGTGAGCGGCGCCCTGGCACCCAGTGTCCTGAGCTCTGCTGCTGCCTGCGGTTGCCCCAGAGAGGCGGATGTGAAGGGCCCTGGCGTGGCGCCGCCTGCGCTCACACAGGGTGAAGGGTGCCAGCGGTTGTCCGTGCCGGGGTTCCGCACCGACGCGTGGAAGGAGAGTTGTGGGGGCGGCAGCTGGGTGCTGGCTGTGGGGGCTTCGTGCGTCCGCTGGCACTGCATCGGGGCTCCTCCTTCCGGGGTGCTCAGAGCCACGGGGTGTCGCGGCGAGCACCTTCCTGGGCGGTGGGAGCGGCAGGAGGACGCTGCTGGCTGGGCAGCTATGAAGGAGGCTGGAGAGCACCGGGGCTCCGCCGCCCTCGCAGTGGCCAGCCCTGCCCAGGAGGGAGCTTGGCCCCCTGCGCTGGGAACTGCTCGGTGCGGCGGCTCTGGACGGTGTCTGGCAGGGGTTTGGTGGGTTAAGGGGGCCCCGAAGAGCCGGTCCTAGCCTTGGCCAGCAGTTGCTGGGGTTCTGTTTGTCGGCTCCGCTCGCTGTCGCAGTGGCTGTGGGGGAGATGCCCCGGGGGTGCCCCAGATGGCCATAGCCCAGCCCTGCTGCTGGCCCGAGGACCCGCTCTGTGGGGTGTCTGCTGATGGGGGCGGGCGGGCAGTCGCTCCCTGCCCGAGCTGCTCTCGCAGAGCCCCTGTAGAGTTGTGCTCGCAGGGCAGCGTTTGGGACCGCCTGGTGGGAGCCCCTTGAGTGTCCCCAGCCTCTGGGAGTTCGTGGGCCGCTAGCTCAGGGTGGGGGTTGAGTGCCCATCCCTGGATGTGTTGAAAGGTCGCTGAGTGTGGTGTTGGGGGATCTGGTCTAGGGGTGACCTGGTGGCGTGGGGTTGGTGGCTGGGCTCGATGATCCCGGCGGTCTTTTCTAGCCTGAGTGGTTGTGCGATTAGCAAGCCTCAGCCTCTGAACTGGGAGCACTGGTCCTCCAGCTGTGCAGGAGAGCTCGTCCGCCCCGGCGAGGTGTTGGTGGTGGGGAAGAGCACCCGGCCTCTGCTCGCCGTTGGGCTGCTGCTGTTGGTGCAGCAGTGGAACCTCTGGCAGCGCCGACGGCTTCTGCGCAGCAGCCCCATCAGCGGTGGAGGGAAGCGCAGGGTCTGGTGCCGGGGTGTCTCGTGCCTTCAGAACCGTGAAAATAAACCCCGGGGAGGCGGCGGTGACCTGCTGGGCCCCACCAAGTGGAGCTGGGGACGCCAGCCCCAGGTGTGCTGAGGGGGCTGTGCCACGGCAGGTTGGTCTGCTGGCACGGAGGGACAGGATGGCTTTGGCACAACCCGGGTTGGCTCCTGAAGAGCAACAAGACTGGGCCTGAGTGCCCGGTGGGCAGCCAGCACGGTGTCCCGGTGCTGTGAGCGGCAGCAGGGGCAGCGCCGCAGCCTGGTGAAGGCCCTGGCACTGCCCGGTACTGGGCCTGGAGCGGACTGGCAGGGCTGGTGTGGGGCATCTGTTACCTTGGGTTAAAAGGCGTAAAAACTCGAGCGTGGGGAACGGACCTTCTCCTGGTGCCGGTGGCTGCGGAGCTGCATCCGGCAGCCCAGAGCCTTGCAGGATGCCGGTGAGAACTGAGAGCATGGTGATCTCCATCAGAGCTCCGGAAGATGGGGCTGTCTCTTGGAGATGGAAGGTCTCTGTAATCTGCAGATACTCAGTTAGCATGGAGATGTTAATGGCTCTCGTTAGAGGGGTCTCTGTGTCCCAGTGGCACTGGTGGTGCTCCCTGGCTCTGGATGCTGGAGGAGCTCCTGGCGCTGAGGCCTGGGGAGATGCTCTGGGTGCAGCTGGCAGAGCTTCCCAGGACTGCAGGACAGGAGACCGTGACCCCTGCCTTGACTTTTGTGGGGCCTCCCGTGCGTGTGGTCACAGTAGGCGTCTCCCAGCCATCTCCTGCTGGTCTGACTGGGTGCTGGCTCCAGCGTTATGGCAGTAGTGCTGCGTGGTGAGGATGATGCTGTCCTGTGCCTGCCCCCAGCTGGAACAGCGGGATGGAGGGTAGAGAAGACTGGTCTGCTGCTGAGCATGAGGCGGCCCGGCCCTGGCATCGCTGGCTGTGCCGAGCGATGGGCCCACGTCCAGGCAGCTCTGTGTGGGGCAGACACAGGACCCGTGGGTGGATGTTGCATCCTGGCTCTTTGAGGGGGAGCTGGGTGAGAGCGGGGTCTGCCCGCTCTGTTCCTGCCTGTCCCTTGCCACCCGTGGCCTGCACCGAGAGCGTTTGGGATTGGGGAGGGCGTGCGGGGGCTCCCTGGGAGTCACAGGTGTGAGGACTGGGCAGCCTGGTCCAGAGGTGCCCCGGGAGGACAATGGGGAGCTGCTTCGGCAGCAGGGGCGCGGCTCTCCTCTCGCTGGCGAGTGCCGCAGCACCCCTGCTCTGTACAGCTGCTGCCGGGACCGCCAGCACACACCGGCTCCCCGTCCTGCTGAAGCGCTGGTGCCTGGCTGCTGCTGCGGGAGATGGGCTTGAGGGGCTGTGGCTCTGCTGGGGTCAGGGCAGAGGGCTGCAGGTGGCCTCACAGTCTCCCTCTGGGCTGGGACTCTCCAGCTGGCCTCGTGCCGCCGGTGCTGGCAGCTGGTGCGGCCCGTGCGGGGTGATGTCTTGGCGCTTGGGCACAGCTGCTCCTACAGAGCCTGCCAGGGGCTGCGGCCGTCGGAGACAGCCGGGCACTGGCCCTGTCCCAGCACTACTGCGGGGCTCACTGGGGTCATGGGGTCCGCTCCTCGTCTGTTGTCAGCTCTCCCGTGGTTGTAGGTCTCCAGCTGCCGCATCCTCTCCCGTGTCTCTTCCTGCTGCCGTCGCTTCTTGGCAGCTTCCCTCAGTGCTGCAGGGCTGGCAGTGTCCAGCGTGGCCCTCGGGGCTGCCTTCGGGGCCCCAGGCAGGTGCAGGTGTCTCGGCCACCCCTAACTGCAGCGCTTCATGCTAGGGCGATGACTGTGAGGTTGGTCCTGCCTGGCGGGGTCTAGGTGGCACCAAGCCGGGGGCAGCGTGCTGGGCTGTGCTGGGGCTCCTCAGCAGAGCCGGTGGCCCCGAGCTGGTCCCTGAGGGTGTCTCGCTGTGTCTGCTTTGTTGTTCAGAGGGCACTGGGGTTGGCTCCAGCTCGTGGAGGGTGATGGGGTGGATGGGCAGCTGGAGGGACGGATGAGCACCTCGCCTTCCCGAGCCCCTTTGCTGCAAGCGTGCTGTGTTGTGTCTTGCAGAGCAAACACTGACCCCAGATTTGCTGATAATGAAAATACAGAAAAGAGAGAAGCAGGTTTGTGACCCTCTCTCATCCCTCCGCCCTGGCTGGCGAGGCCTGGGCACCATGTCCTGGGTGTGAATTGGTGCAGTTGATGGGGGGACGTGGCATTTGCAGACAGGGCTGCGGCTCGGCACCCCGGCCCTGCCCTGAGCTGCGGCTCGGAGCGGGTGAGCGTGGAGGGGCAGCAGAACAGGGAGGGCTCATCTTCAGCCGTGGAGGTGCTCTGAGTTTGGCTCTGTGGAGGAGCAGCCCTTCTTTTCCCTCCCGGTCCCTCATTCTGGCTTGAGTGGCATCGCAGGCGTGCTCCAGAGCCGGGTGTTAGCAGCTGGCTGCCCAGAGCAGGGCCCAGCAGGACGGGTGCCTGAGGCGGTGAGAACCCTGATCCCGTCCGGCGGAGCTGCGGCATCGGCTCGGCGCTACCTGCTGCTCCCACCGGCGGTGCGCGAGCCCGCGGTGGTGTTGGCGTTAGCTGCGTGCGAGGGAAGGGCCGGCCGCCGGCACGGCGAAGGGGACGGGCTCTGCCTGCCGGCTGGAACACGGCTGGGGGTGGAAACCGAGCGGGTGCACCCCGAGCTGGCTCGTGCCGGCGCCGCGCGTAATGCCCACAGCCGCTGGCAGGGCTGAGCTGAGGGCTGTTCCCTGCCCCGGCCGGGGCTGTCACGCAGGTGGCCGGCAGGAGGAGGAAGGTCTGGAAGGGGTGAGCGCGGGGCTCTGGGGCTGCAGCGAGCCCGGGGCTCTCTGTGCTCCCTTCTCTCTGGGGGAGATGGTCAGGGCGAGCAGGCAGAGCCAGCCTCGAGCGGAGGAGCCATGGAGCCTGGCAGGTCCTGCGCACCGGTGCCGCTGGGTCCCCCCAGGGCCTGGGGCAGAGCAGGACGAGCAGCGGGCTCTGCCCGGGGGCCCGGACGAGCGGTGTGAGGAGCAGCGGTGGCCTGGGAGGGCCTGCGACAGCCGTGTCTGTCCCGGGTAGCAGATCTCGGGTAAGAAATCCTTGCCGCTCCGCTGGACCAAAACGGCAGCTGTGGCTGCCCTGGAACAGGGGTCCCGGGGTGCTCTGGTTCGCGGCGGATGTGGTCCCCTTGCTGAGGAGGAATGTTGCCTTCACAGGTCCACGGAGCAGCCTCTCTGCAGACGGTGGTCCCCAGGCTCTGGAGAGTCACGCGTGTCCGTGCGTGTCTCCCGGGCAGCCTCTCCCGCGGCAGCTCCGTCCTGGTTGTCCTGGGGGTGTGGGTCTGGGCTCATGGTGCTGGTGGGGGCTGCCCCCTGCTTTGGGAACGGCTGCGGCTGCTCCCTCTCCTTTCCCAAGTCCCTGGCTGCCCTCTTTTGAGTGCCACGGCCAGTGGCTTCTGCAGCCTGGGCTGCAGAGCTGGGGTCTGGCAGCAGGCCTGGCCAGGAGGGGCTCCTCTCTGTGCCCCTGTGATGCCCCGCAGCTGTGCCAGCCCCCTGCACTGGCCCGCTGGGCGTGCGGGCGCTGCTGCCGCTCCAGCTGAGGGGCTGTGTGTGCCCAGCCCGTCCTCCTCAGCAGCACGAGAGGATCAGGACCGGGTGGGTTTGTCAGCAAGCCGTGACTAACTCACGAGTCCTGGTGCCTCCCTCGTGACTTAGGAGGCTCCGAGCCAGGCTGCCTTGTCTGCGGGGGCAGGTGGCACAGGGGTGCCTGGGCAGCGGGGGCTGGCAGCGGGTTTTCTGGGAGGCTCTTCGGTGCCGGGGGATGTTCTCTCCAGTCAGTAAACTGGGGGAGTTGAAAAGTCGCTCAGATGTGGTGCTGGCGGATCTGGTTGAGGGGTGACCTTGCAGGGTGGGGTTGCTGGTTGGACTCGGTGATCCTGGGGGTCTTTTCCAACCCGAGTGGGTTCTTCTGTGCCTCTGTTGAAGTTGTGAGAAAAGGCTGCGTGTTCCGGGAACTGAGGAAGGACCTGGGACGGGGCAGCACCGCCGAGACCCTCGGGACCCCCCTGCTAAGGGCACAGGCTGATAGTCTCCCCGCAGCGTCGCAGGGCTCAAACCTCCTCCTCAGAGAGGAGTCGCTCACCGTGAAAAGCAGGGGCTGAGGTGTGGGTGCCGTTGGGAGCGGGGCGCAGGCAGAGCAGGGGCTCCTGGCGCGGGGCCGTCCCCGATGGCAGGTGCTTCGGGCTGCTCTGCGAGGACCTTTCCTTCGCTGCCCCAACGGGAGCCAGAGAGGACGCGGGGCCGTGGCAGGACAGGGAGCTCCTGCGCGAGGGACCTGCTGGGTGGCGGCAGGCAGCGGCTGGAGCTGCGAGGGAGCGCAGAGAGCGCCGGTGCTGCTCGCCCGGGCTCCTGCTGAGCACGAGCCGGGGTAGACTGAGCCTCCGCAGCGGGAAGCAGAGGAGCCCGCTGCTGTCTCTCAGAGCACTGGGCTCTGCCGCAGCCTGTGCTCAGCACCACCGGCCTGGCTGCGCGGCAGGAACTTCCCGTCGACTCGTAGGAGGGCGGCTGTGGGGGCAGTGGGCTTTGCGGGGCAGCCTTACCTGCCCCCTGTGCTTCTGCTGCCTGGGGAAGCCCTGGCCGTGAGCTGCTCAGCCCACGGGCCACTGTGTGATGGCTCTTGCACAGCACAGCTGGTGCCAGGAGCTCTGGCTGCTCCAGCTGGAGGCAGGTGCTGGTGCCTGGGGCCGACGCTGGTGGCTGAGTGGGCTCAGGCAGTGTCTGATCGACTCCCAGCCTGGAATCGGTTCCCATTCGCTTTCAGGGAACGTTTTGAGAGCCTGTCTGTGCTGGGACGGCTGCTGTGCCCTGTGCCGGGAGGCTCTTTGTGCCAGGACAGCTGCTGTGCCCTGTGCCGGGACGGCTGCTGTGCCAGGGTGCAAGCGGCGACAGGGCAGAGTGCCGGAGGCAGCCGTGTGCGCAGGGCTGGTGTCCCGCTGTGCCGGCAGCCCCGCTCGCCGTGGGTGGCTGCTGGGGCATCGGGGGGCTTTTCCCTTTGCAGCCTGTTTCATCTGATCCCCGATGGCTCTGCCAGTGCCCTGCGGGATTGGCGCTGGCCCCAGCTGTCCCCTGGCAGGGCCGGGCACTGCGTGTGCTGGGCGCTGGGGTGGGAGCTCATGGGCAGAGCAGCCGAGGCAGAGCCCAGCGTGTTCCTTTCCAATTCTCACTGCACTGAGGCTCCTGCCTGGCCCTTGGTGCCTCCCTCGCTCTGCTCTCCAGGTGCTGCAGGGAGGCTGCTGCTACCCAGCCCAGGCTCCTGCTGCTGCTCAAGCAGAGCTGGGCCCTTGTCTGCTGTGTTGTGGCCATCGCAGAGCACCCAGGCATGAGCTGGGTCCCCCTCAGTGCTTGGAAGGTCTCGGGAGACACCGGCAGAGCCAGAGCAAGATGAGCAGCTCCACTCTGCTGGGCTGGAGGAGCCCAGGCAGCAGCAGCTCCCGGGAAAGGGGCTGGTCCAGCCCCCACTTCTGCCCCAAGCTCTGCCCAGATGGACATGGAGGGAGGGACAGAGGTTAGGGGTGACCTGGCAGTGCTGGGTCGGGGTTGTCCGTGGTGATCTCGGGGCTCTCCTCCAAGCAGAGCGATCCAGTGACTGTCCCCTGGGGGGCCGGCTGTGAGGGGTCCTGGAGCCCCTCTTCTGCCATCTGCGGTGGTCACCAGGGTGTCCTGGGCACGAGGGGCACTGTGGTCTCAGCAGAGCCGGGTGTGGGTTGTGCCTGGGGGCAGGGAAGGGTCTCAGCCTCCGCTCCAATGGCCCCGAGCGGGCTGATGGGGAAGCGAGAGGCCCCTCGGACCGGCTGGGCAGGGAAAGGGGGTCCTGCCGGGGAGCTCTGCCCCGGTCGCCTAGTGCCGAGGGACAGTGCTCGCGCTGCGCCCGGGGCTCGGAGCCGCTGCGGTTCCTGTCCCTGCGGCGGCCTCACCCTGCTCTCTGCTCTCCCCGCAGCCGCCGAGCGTGACAGCACGAAGCTGCTCCCCGATGTCGGCCGCGTGGGAGGGCGGGGGCGAGGAGCAGGGCCTCGAGGCGCCCCAGCGGGCAGTGGCCACGGGCGCGGGCGGCAGGTGCCAGTGCCCCGAGGAGGAGCCGAGCGGGGCTCCCCAGAAGCGGCCGAGCACCCAGAACGGGATGCAGGATGGCGGCGGTGGCACCGGCGTCAAGAAGAAACGGAAGAAAAAGGATCTGGGAGAGCAGGAAGGGGGAGAGAAAGCAGCTGTCGAGGTGAAACCAAAGAGGAGGAGAGATCCCAAGGAACCAAAAGAGCCCAAAAAGCCCAAGGAGCCCAAGAAGCCGAAGGAGCCCAAGCAGAGGGAGGTGGCCAAGAAGCCCCGGAAGCCTCGAGAACCCAAAGCCCCCAGGGAGCCTAGGGACAAGAAGAGTGGCTCAGAGCCAGCCCCCCGAGCCAGGTCCAAGAAGAGCAGGTGGGTTCCTCGGCCTTGGTGCCTGCTGTGGAGGGGGCTGTGGGCTCACAGGAGCTTGGACCAGGAGCCGGGCTGGGCCAGCACACTGCAGGGGACACGGGGCCCGCTGGCTGGCTGTGCTGGCTGTGGCTAGGACAGGCTCTGGCCCTTCAGGGACAGTGCGGGCAGGGGCCCTGCTGGGGAGGGGGCCCTGCGACACCCCGGATCCCACAGAGAGCTGAAGAGTCTTGGCCTCTTTGTGCCCTGGGGGCAGGGGGCTCTTTGGGGCGGAGAAGGGACTTCACGGTGCCTCTCTCCCCTGTTGTGGGGCCGGGGCAGAGGGTGAGTGTTGCTGGGAGCTGTGAGGTGCCTCCGGGGACCCGTGGGAGCAGAGCCCTGAGTGGGTGCCTGGGACAGGATTTAACTGCCCGTGTGTCTTGGCAGCAAGGACACCCCCGTGGAGAAGAAGAAGAAAGGGAAGAGGAAAAATGAAGTCCCGCTGGACAGTTTGGATCTGGATCAGGATCTCTTGAGCCCGGCCGTGCAGAGCCCGGAGGAGTCTGCCGAGTCGGCTGACAGCCAGGTACATCCACAAGCCTCGGCTGGCTGTGGGCGGGGGAAGAGCCGGCCCGGGCAGAGCCATCCGAGAGCGCTGGGTGCAGGGGCTGTGCCCCAGGAGGAGGTGCTGGCTCTGCCGCTCTGCCCCAGCACTGCCTCTGCCGCCCCGCGCAGAAACGCCGCTCGGGACGGCAGGTGAAGAGGAGGAAGTACAACGAGGACCTGGACTTCAAGGTGGTGGATGACGACGGCGAGACCATCGCCGTGCTGGGGGCCGGGCGAACCTCGGCGCTCTCCGCCTCGACTCTGGCCTGGCAGGCAGAGGTAGGACTGGATGGGGCACTGGCGTGGTGGGAGCCGCAACCCGGGGCCTTGAGGAAGCGGGGGATCCCAGCAGTGGGCAGGCAGCAGTGCCAGAGGATGCCCGTGGCAGGGGGAGATGCCTCTGCTCTCTGTGCTGCCGGGCCCTGGGGGCCCTTCAGCTCAGCGGGGCGGTGGGAGGGCCAGTGCGAGGCAGCTGGCACAGGGTGCCCCAGGGCAGATCTCCACGCGGTGAGCCAGGCCAGAACGCTCTGCCCTCTGTCCCCAGGAGCCTCCCGAGGATGATGCAAACATCATCGAGAAGATCCTCGCCTCCAGGATGGTGCAGAAGGAGGTGAGTGGTAGAGATGTCGGTGGGGCTGCAGGTCTTTGGGTAGAGGAGGTGGGTCCTGGCTGCTTTGTGCAGCAGGAACGTGGGACCCAGCAGCCACTGGTGCACTTGGCCCTCCACAGGGTGCTGCTGGCGTGTGGACGGGGCGGGCACCTTCCTAGGATAGGGATCAGTGTGGTGCCCTGGGCACGAGGGAGCCCCTGGATGAGAGTTAGGGCTGGGCTGATGCCCAGGAGGTGTTCGAGTCCCCCACCCTCCAGGGTGGTCTCGCACCACGCTCCGCAGGGCCCTGGAGCCCTGGGCAAGGAGCAGAGCAGATGCCCACTGGAGCCTGCGGCGGGCAGGGCAGGGCTGGCGGTGCCCAGAGTGCAGGAGGGGCCCTGCCTGCTCTCGCCGCTGCTGACTCCCCTTCCCTTGGTTCCAGGCTCACCCTGGAGGCCTGACGTTCGAGATGGAGGAGTTCTACGTCAAGTACAGGAACTTGTACGTGCCCTGCCGTGGAGCTCCGTGCATGCAGGAGCCAGGGCTGGGTGCTCCCACCTCCGGCCCAGCCCTTGCATGCCCTGCTCGCTCCTCCCGAGCCGCCCGCCCGGCGATGGGGAGCAGCCGCGGTGTGGCGAGGCCGGGTGTCCTGTGGGTGGCCGAGAGGGCCCCGCTGCTCTCTGCTGGGTGGGATCAGAGACCTCTCCAGTCACAGTCTGTTGACTGGTTCCTCTTCCCTCGGCAGCTCCTACCTCCACTGCAAGTGGGCGACGCTGGAGGAGCTGGAGAAGGACCCGCGGATCTCGCAGAAGATAAAGCGCTTCCGGAACAAGCAGGCGCAGATGAAGCACATTTTCACCGAGGTGAGGGCTGGGCTGTGCCCGACCCCGCAGCCCTGCCTGCAACTCCAGGCCTGGGGGTGGCCGGGCGGGACTCGCCGTGGAGCTGCGCTGGGCCGAGGGAGCAACGTGGCGGCGCCCTGGCCACGCGCGGTGTCCTGCGTCACTTGCCGGGCGGTGCCGCAGCGGAGAGCGGGAGCTGCAAGCGCGGGGGCTCGGGGCAGCGCTGCTGCTCGGTGAGCAGATCGGTGCGAGAGGCGCTCGACCAGCGTATCTCCTGCTCCCGGGGTAGCTGCTGGATCTCCTCAGCTGCCCCTCAGCAGCGTGAGTCAGGCCAGCAGGAGCCCGTCGCAGGTGTTGCTGGGGAGGGGTTGACTCTCTCACTGCCCGGTCTGTCTGGGGTCTCTCCCAGGGTGCCGAGGCAAAGCCTGGGCTGGAGCACGCCGGGCCACCAGCAGTCCAGCCGGGAGCAACTGCTCTTCCCGGGGCCTCAGCGGGGCCTGGGGGGGGATCTCTGAGCACAAGCCCCAGACAGTGTGTCTGTGCGAGGAGCTCTGTGCTCTGGAGCCCTCTGCACCCCAGGCAGGAGGATCAGCTGACCCCCTTCAGTTGCTGCTGCCTGCTGAGCTGCAGGGGGGCGAGGGGCAGCGGGGCAGGGTGTTGTCCTTCACAGGGCAGGGGGTGCATCGCAAGCCCTGTGCTGGGGCAGCGGCAGCCCGGGGCCATGTGCCTCGGGGCCAGGTGGGCTGGAGAGGATGTTCCTGCCTCCCAGCAAGGGCAGCAGGGAGCCAGTGGCCGGTGCCTTCTGCAGGCCTCCTGCATCCTCCCTGCCCAGAGACAGATGTCGAGTACCTGTGCCCAGGGTACTGCAGTGCCACAGCCAGCAGCTCCTGGGGACAGATGCCCTGCAGCTGTTTACTCTGCCTGCCATCTGCTTAACCCTGGAGTCACCTTGATCGTCCTCTCTTTTGACTCTCTGCAGCCTGACGAGGATTTGTTCAACCCCGACTACGTGGAGGTCGATCGGATTCTGGAGGTGGCTCACACGAAGGACCCTGACACCGGCGAGGTGAGTGGCTGCCTCGCCTGCCCCACGGCGGGAGTCAGGGAGCGAGGGAGTCGTGGCAGGAGGCCCAGACCCCAGCATGCGTCGTGGGTCCCCTCTGAGCTCCCCGAGGCCTTCCCAGCCACGTGCAGCCCGAGCCCCATCCCCGGTGGCGCAGGGCTGCGTGGAGGGCGTCTGCCCGTGGCCATCGCTGGGCTCCGTGGCCGCGAGCCTGGTGCCGGTGCTGAGCCCGTCTCTTCACGCTGCAGGAGGTGACTCACTTCCTGGTGAAGTGGTGCTCCCTGCCCTACGAGGAGAGCACCTGGGAGCTGGAGGAGGATGTTGACCCAGGGAAGATTAAGGAGTTTGAAGCCCTCCAGATCCCCCCCGAAGCCAAGCACACGGTAACGTACCCAGAGGTGGCGCACCCGGCTGGCGGCTCACCGCCCTGGGCAGGCAGGGGCTGCTGTTGTCCTGGCCAGGGCCAGCAGAGCTGCAGCGCCAGCCCCGTGCCCGCCCCGAGATGGGTCCGTTAGCAGGATCCGTGGGTGGGCTTTGGGGGCCAGGGCCTTGCTGTGCCACGGTGTCCTGCCGCACAGCCCCCGGAGCAGGGTCTGGCCCCGCTGCCTGGTCTCCTGGTCCCCTCCGTGAACCACCCCACTGGTCTCTCTCCCCAGGAGCGCCCGGCGTCCGACGCCTGGCAGAAGCTGGAGAAGTCCCGGGAGTACAAGAACAGCAACCAGCTGCGGGAGTATCAGCTGGAGGGGATGAACTGGCTGCTCTTCAACTGGTACAACAGGTGAGGAGGGGCCGGGGCGCTGGGGCCGGGCCCTGCCTGTGCCGCCGTGGGGGCAGACACGGGGGCCTGACGATGCAGCTGCCGAGACCTTCCGGAGCTGGAGCTGGAGCAGCGGTGTCTGGTTCAGCCCTGCCACTGAGTCCTTAGGAGCATTTCCCCCCCAAGTAGTTGCTGATGAGCTCTGGAGACAGCAGGGCTTAGCTGTGGCTCTGAAATGCACCCGCTGTGCGGTCAGTGGCACTGTGTCAGCACTGGTGTGGCCAGCAGGTCTGGGGAAGTGATTGCCCCCTGTACTGGGCACTGGGGAGGGCCCACCTCAAATCCTGGGAGCAGCTTTGGCCCCTCAGTCCCTCCCAGAAGGACATTGGAGGGCTGGAGAGTGTCCGGAGGAGGCTCTGGAGCTCTGAGGAGTGGCTGCGGGCACTTGGGGGTCTGGAGAAACGGAGGCACCTCTCGGTGTCTTTCACACTGGCCTCGAGCCCGTCGTCTTACCAGAAGCTGGGTGGGCTGGCTTCCCCAGACTGGTTTTGGGCCACCGTTCGGCGTCCACAGCCCCTGCACGCGGCAGGGTCAGAGAGCTGTGGGTGGCGGCGATGCGCTTGCCGTCCCATCGAGGGCTAGTGCCCGGCTGGCTCCTGCCCGGGAGCCACGCTCACCCGCCCCTGTCCCTCCGTCTCCCTGCAGGAAGAACTGCATCCTGGCCGACGAGATGGGGCTGGGGAAGACGATCCAGTCCATCACCTTCCTCTCAGAAATATTCCTGATGGGGATCCGCGGCCCCTTCCTCATCATTGCGCCCCTCTCCACCATCACCAACTGGGAGAGGGAGTTCCGCACGTGGACGGAGATGAACGCCATCGTGTACCACGGCAGCCAGATCAGCCGGCAGATGATCCAGCAGTACGAGATGGTCTACAGGGACGCGCAGGTGACTGGCACACGCGGCTCACCCTGCAGGGCTCCTAGCCCTGGCTGCCTTGGCTTGGGAAACGCTGCGCTGCCGCCGTGGGCTTGGGGCGTGGCTTGCCCGGCCCTGTTTGTGTGCCCCGGGGCAGTGTCTGGTTTGAAGAGCTGCAGCCTGTGGCCAGCAAGGAGGTGGCTGAAGCCCGCCGCTGCGCTGGGGAAGTGCCAGCTGGGAGCCAGGTGCTGGCAGGGATGTCCCGCTAGGCTGCCTGAGAGCCTCCTGCAGCGCTGCGTGTGCTTGGTGTCTCCCTAGGGCAACCCTCTCCCAGGGATCTTCAAGTTCCAGGTGGTCATCACCACCTTTGAGATGATCCTCGCCGACTGCCCGGAGCTGAAGAAGATCCAGTGGCGCTGTGTGGTCATCGATGAAGCCCATCGCCTCAAGAACAGGAACTGCAAGCTCCTGGAGGGGCTGAAGCTCATGGCTCTGGTGAGCACCTCCTGCCACAGCTCGCGTGAGCGCAGGCTGGGCCGGGGTGGCCGTGCCCTGCAGGCAGATGCTGCTGCCGGCTGCTCAGGCCCAGCGCCAGGGCTGGGAGCTCCCTGGCACAGGGGAAGCCATCCAGGACCCATCAGGTCACTGAGGTGGTGCCAGTGGTGGGAGGCCCTTTGATGGATGGGGCACTGGTGCCCTGCAGCCGTCACAAATTCCTCTTTGCTGAAGGAGCAGGAACCCGCAGCCTGTCGGGTCCCCCTGGGCCACCCCGGGAGCTGCCAGGCTGAGCCCTGTGCTGAGCAGGGCTGCAGCTCCTCGTGGCTGCAGGGCTCCAAAACTGTTGGTCTGATGGCCCCAGCTCCCACAGACCCCGGCTTGTCCTGTTGCGCAGGGACCTACCTGGTGCAACACTCCTTGTTCCCAGGGCACGCTGGGCTGCCACATGTTGGCACTGGCACCGTGGCCAGCAGAGCCTTCTGGGGAGCTTTCCAGGCTGCCCCGGGAGCTCCTGAGGCTGCGAAACAAGGGGCCTTGGCCCCAGCCAGCAGGTCATAGAGTCATAGAATCATTAGGGGTTGGAAGGGACCCCGAAAGATCATCTGGTCCAATCCCCCTGCCACAGCAGGATCCACTTCACTGGAGAAGTTACACAATCAGAATCACTCAGGTCCCAGCCCTCAGCCTGTTTTCTGCCTGTCCCCAGGAGCACAAGGTGCTGCTGACCGGGACCCCCCTGCAGAACTCCGTGGAGGAGCTCTTCAGCCTCCTGAACTTCTTGGAGCCGCAGCAGTTCCCCTCAGAGACGGCCTTCCTGGAGGAGTTTGGAGACCTGAAGACAGAGGAGCAGGTACCAGAAGAGTGATGCTGGCGACTGTCAGCACCAGGCCTGGCACCTGCTCAGGTCTGAGCTTTGTGGAACCCAGCAGGACGACTCATGCTGGGAGAAGCAAAGCTGTGACAGAGCCCCCAGAGCGTGTGGGAGAGGAGAGCAGCCTGTGCCGGGCAGGTCTGCTCCCAGCTGCCTGTGGCCCCTTGCAAGCCTGGGCAGCACAGCTCACCCCGCCTGTGGTTGCTCAGGTCTGCCCTGAGACCAGCAGGAGTGTGGGGAGAGCAAGGAGATCGAGTGCCTGTGTCAGTCGCCCTTGTCAGGGTGCCCTGAGCCGCGTCCAGAGCTCCCCTGAGCCGCAGGCCCTGAGAAGCAGCTCTGTCCGCTGCGGGAGCAGGCCTGGGCACGTTGGACAGCCGTCGCCTCAGCTGCCGTTGGAGCTCCCAGCAGCGCTGCAGCAGGCGGCAGCCAGCCAAGGCTGCCGAGGCAGAAGCCGTGCAGCCCGTGGCCCAGGGCTGCTGACTCACGCGCTGCCTGAGGAAGCCCTGCGCTCGTCCTGGCTGGCAGCAGAGCGGCTGCCTGGGGCCCTGTGCAGTGGGTTTCCAGCCTGGGAAGGCTCTAGAGTCGCAGGTGCCTCTGCCGTGGTGAGCAGCTGCTGGCCCTGCAGGGAGAGCAGTGACTCTGTGCTTGCGCTGGCAGGTGAAGAAGCTGCAGTCCATCCTGAAGCCCATGATGCTGCGGCGGCTGAAGGATGATGTCGAGAAGAACCTGGCCCCCAAGCAGGAGACCATCATTGAGGTGGAGCTGACCAATATCCAGAAGAAATACTACCGGGCCATCCTGGAGAAGAACTTCTCCTTCCTGTCCAAGGGCGCCAACCAGCACAACATGCCCAACCTCATCAACACCATGATGGAGCTGCGCAAGTGCTGCAACCACCCCTATCTCATCAACGGTGAGGGCCGGGGCCGGGAAGGGTGGGTGTCGCTCTGCCTGCACAGCTCCCCCCGCCTAGGGGCTGCCTCACCTGCCATCTGCTGCCGGCGGGGCTGTGCCAGCACCCAACCCAGCGGGCACTGATCTGCCTTGTGCCCGGCTCCCCACGAGAGGCTGGGGACCCTCTGCAGCCTTGCAGCCTGGCAAGGGGCTGGCAGGGCAGAGGGCTGCGGCCGCGCTCCCGCGGTCTGGTGGAGGTGCCGCGGCTGCTGTGCCGAGAGCTCACAGCCCTCGTGCCCTGGCAGGGGCCGAGGAGAAGATCCTGGAAGACTTCCGTAAGACGCACAGCCCCGAGTCCCCGGACTTCCAGCTGCAGGCGATGATCCAGGCGGCCGGGAAGCTGGTGCTCATCGATAAGCTGCTTCCTAAGCTGATCGCCGGTGGGCACAAGGTGCTCATCTTCTCACAGATGGTTCGCTGCCTCGACATCCTGGAAGACTACCTGATCCAGAGGCGGTTAGTACGGGCTCCTGCCTTTGCCACAGCTCCTGCGCGTCGCCTCCGCGGAGCACAGCGGGTGCCGAGGCGGAGCAGCCGGGGCTGGGGTCTGGCCGCTCTGTGCCCACGAGCAAAGGGCCCGAGGCATGGGTGGCTGCGGGTGGGTGCAGAGACCCCAAAGCTGCCGCCTGCCCATCCTGCATTGCCCAGGGCTAGTCCTAGCAGTGACCACGTGCAAACGGGCCCTTCCCTTAGCCCTGGGCCCGTGCTCCGTGCGTGGGGTCGCAGCGATTTTGCACCTTAGAGGGGAAGAGGCAGAATTCACCCGGGCTGGGGGGGCCCGAACCCCATCCTGTGCACAGGGCCTGCCAAGACGTCCTGGCTGCTGGTGCCCGGGGCAAGGGGCTGCAGGGAGCCTGTGGGGCCCTGCCGTGATGCCGCCGTCCCCCTCGGGCGCAGATACACCTACGAGCGCATCGACGGGCGGGTGCGCGGGAACCTGCGGCAGGCGGCCATCGACCGCTTCTGCAAGCCCGACTCGGACCGCTTCGTCTTCCTGCTGTGCACGCGGGCGGGCGGGCTGGGCATCAACCTCACCGCCGCCGACACCTGCATCATCTTTGACTCCGACTGGAACCCGCAGAACGACCTGCAGGTACCGGGGCGGGGTGCTGGGGTGCTGCAGGGCAGCGGCGGGGCAGGGCAGCAGCACCCAGCTCTGCAGGGTCTGGGGTGCCAGCGGGGGGCATGGCGTGGGGACGTCGCGGTGCAGGCACCGCTCTGTCTGTACTTGGCACTGAGCGGGGCGAGCTGTCGGGGACCCTCATCTGCAGAGAGCCCCAGCCTGAACCCCCCGTCCCTGCCTGGGGGTGCGGAGGGCTGCGATTCCTGCCCCGATGCCACCATCCCTGGCAGAGCCCAGCCGGGCCGGCCACAGGCAGCGGGTGAGGGTGAGCTGGTGGGTGGTGCTGGGTGCCGCAGCCGCGTGGCTCCCGTCGTGCCGGGCTCACTGTGCCCTCTGCTCCCCAGGCACAAGCTCGCTGCCACCGCATCGGGCAGAGCAAGGCAGTGAAGGTCTATCGCCTCATCACCAGGAACTCCTACGAGCGGGAGATGTTCGACAAGGCCAGCCTGAAGCTGGGCCTGGACAAGGCGGTGCTGCAGGACATCAACCGCAAGGGCAGCACCAACGGGGTAGGCGGCTGCCGGCAGCGCTGCTGGGCTGTGGGGAGAGCTCTGCTTCCCTGCCGGAGCAGGCCTGGGGCGGGGAGAAGCCGGTCCCGCACCCTCGCGCTGCTGCCCCGGGGCCGGGCAGGCTGCTGCCCCACGGCCTGAGGGGGACGCGCGGTGCCGTGTCTGGGGCGCGGGGGCTGCCAGGCCCTCAGAGGGCGGTTCAAGGGCTCCTCTTGGCCGCAGCAGTGTGAGGTGTGGGGTGCCTCGAGGCCCCTCTGTCCTGGGGCAGAGGGAAGAGCCGCCTCCTGCTGGCAGCGCCCGGGCAGCTGGTGATGCCCCTGTTTCGGGCGGCAGGTTCAGCAGCTCTCCAAGATGGAGGTGGAGGACCTGCTGCGGAAGGGGGCCTACGGCGCGCTCATGGACGAGGAGGACGAAGGATCCAAGTTCTGCGAGGAAGACATTGATCAGATCCTCCAGCGCAGGACGCAGACCATCACCATCCAGTCGGAGGGGAAGGGCTCCACCTTTGCCAAGGTGCGCTGGGCTCTGCCGCGAGGGGCCAGGGCCTGCCCAGGGCGCTGGGGGGCTGTGCTGCTGGGAGAGGTGCCTGCCTGGGGCCAGGCCCCCCTGCCCGCCCCCCTGCCT
>JAOXOE010000848.1:133611-158798 GCA_028565055.1 Phoeniculus purpureus | reverse complement strand
AGGGGTCTGGGAGGGGTGTGGGAGGGGTCTGGGAGGGGTTTGGGAGGGGTCTGGGAGGGGACTGGGGAGCACTGGGGACCGTTTCCCCCCTCCAGGCTGGCGGCCACCTGCAGCTCCCGGGTGCTGCTCCGCGAGTACCTGGGGGTCAACCTGCCCCAGGCCTGGTAGGGGTCAGGGGTCATTGGAATTTAGCAGTCACGGGGTGTTGGGGGGGTCACATGGGGGTTTCAGTGGTACAAGGGTCACACAGGGGTCACAGAAGGGTCATGGGGTCACTGAGGGGTCAAAGGGGTAATGTGGTCTCACAGGGGTCGGGGGGATGTGGGAGGGTCACAGCTAGGTACTTGGCTCATGGGGAGGTAATGGGGTCACACTGGAGTCACACAGAGGTCGCTGTGTTCATGGAGTCAGAGGTTAGGGCGATGTGGGAGGGAACCAGGAAGGTTTTGAGGTCATGTGGGATGATTGTGGGGGTGATTGGGGGTGTGGGGGGGGTCACAGGTCAATGGGGCTTTCACAGTGGGAGTCTTGTTGGGGTTTTGTGATCATGGCTCATGGTGGGGGTCGAAGGGGGTTCATGCTGGGGTCCCATAGGAGTCAGAGGTCACTCTGGGGTCAAAGGTCACCATCTCCCCCTTCCCCAGCGCAGCCGTCTCAGCCTTCGTAAGGGGTCAGGGGGGCTGGGAGGTGCCACCGCCCCCTGCTGGTGCCCCCCCTCCTCGCTGCTCCCTCTATTTGGCGGCTCTGCTGCAGCTGGGGCTGCTCAGGGTGCTGCGAAGGCAGAGCCAGGCCCTCCTCGGTAACTTGGGGGGCAGTAGCTATGGGGCAGGGGCTGTGGGAGCTGTGGAGCAGGGATTTATGGGGCTAGGGAGGGTTTATGGAGGGATTACGGTGGGTGTTTGGGGCTGGGGGAAGCATCTGTGGGGAGATGTGGGGCAAGATGTGCATCCCAGGGGGATCTGTGGGGGAGGGTGTGGGTCCCAGGTGGGGCTATGAGGAAGGTTGTAGGTCCCAGTGGGATCTGTGAGGCAGAGTGTGGGTCCCAGGGAGGGCTGTGGGGCAGGATGTGGGTCCCAGAGGGGTCTGTGTGTCACAGCTCCCCCCCTCCCCAGCTGAGGCCTCCCAGGTCCTGGAGCGGCTGAACCGGGCCAAACCTCCCCCCAGGATCGACCTGACCCCACCTCGGCGGTGAGAGACCCCATAGCTGTCTCACAGACATCCCATAGTGACCCCATAAAGCCCCATGAAGTCCCTGTAGAGCCCCATGAAGACCCTATTGAGCCCCATAGAAACCCCATAGGTCCCCCCTTAGAAACCTCATAAAGCCCCATAGAGTCCCATATAAACCCCATAAAGCCCCCACAGAGCCCCACAGCTGCCCCATAACTGCCCCCCCTCCAGGCGGCAGCTGCTCTCCGACTCATTGGAGCAGATGGAGCTGCTGGAGTTGGCCCCTGACCCCTTCTTTGGGCTGATGGGGCCAGGGCTGCCCAGCCCCACGGCGCTGTCCCAGGTACCCACTACGCCATAGCACTACCTCATAGTGCTGCCCCACAGCATCCCCCCCTCTCAATGGCATTTCACCCCACAGATCCTGAAGGAGCTGCCCCCCTCTCCCATTGAGGCACCACCCCTGCCAGGTGAGCTCTGCCCCATAAGTGTGGGGCTGGGGAGATGAGGGTCAGACTTTTCCCCCCTCCCTGCTATATTGACACATAATATATTTCCCACCCTCCCCGTCCACCCCACGGCAGGGCCCCCGCTGACTGTCTCCCCTGAAAGCATCACTCTGCGGGAACCGGAGCCCCTCATCCTTCTGCCACCGCTCGAGGTGGGGCTGCCCCATAGATGTGGGGCTGCGCCATAGATGTACCCCATAGCAGGAGGTGTTTGCTTGGGGGAATGAGGATGTAGAGGGGAGACTTATGGGGCTGCCCCACAGTGCTATGGGGCAATACTTGGGGGGGGACACTTGTGGGGCTGCCCCATAGCACTGTGGGGTTTACTCATAGATGTAGGGCTACCTCATGGCAACAGGCAGGGAGGGCTCTGTCTTATAGTGGGACGTGTTGGGGTGTAGGTGGGCTAGGGAGTACGAGGGGGCACTTATGGGGCTGCCCCACAGCGCTAAGGGGTAGTGGGGGGTGGGGCACTTGTGGGGCTGCCCCATTGTGCTGTGGGGTGCAGGAGGAGCTGCCTGAGGTGACAGCCCGGGAGCTGCAGCTTCTGACTGAGGAGGAGGAGGAGCTGCTGCCCCCTGGTAACCACTTGTGGGGCGGGGGGTGTGTGTGTGTCACTTATGAGGCTGGGGGAGAGCACTTGTGGGATTCTCAGCACCACAGCTTCGCTTCTCTGCCCCATAGTGGAGGAAATCCCAGAGGTCCCAGTGCCTCCCCCACCCATCGGTGAGCACTTGTGGGGCAGGTGGTCACTTATCAGTCATGGGGAGGTCACTTATGAGTCTGGGGGGGGTCACTTAGGAGACTGGGATGCGTCACGAGTTTGATGGGTCAGTTATGGGGCTGGGGGGGTCACTTATGGGGCAGAGGGTCTCTTGTGGGGATGGGGTCACTTACTGGGACCAGAGGGTTCACTTATGGGGCAGCCCCTGACCCCCCTCTCTCTGCCCCACAGTTCCCAGACCCCTTGAGGAGCCTCCACTGCCCCCTGAGGTAGCCATGGGGCAGCCATGGGGCAGCTGTGGGGCAGCTATGGGCCAGGGTAGACCCCAGCCTCTCTGCCCCAGCTCCCATCCCCCCGGTGGCGCCGTCCAGTCCCACGGCTGCCCCACAGCGACCTCCAGACCCAGATTCCCCAGGAGCATTTCAGGGCCCAACTGCTACTGCCTCACATCCACTGCCGGCCACTGGTGAGTGACCCACGGCTGCCCTATAGCAGCCCATGACTTCCCCGTAGCGACCTACAGCTGGCCCACCATAGAGACCTCAACGCTGCCCCACAGCTCTCCTCCACACCCTCCCTGGTGTCCCGCAGGTGCTGCTAGAGCCACCCTCCAAGCGACGCCGGATCCCCACAGAGCTGATGCAGACCCCGACATGCGGTGAGAGACCCCCACACCCTGCCTCGCACCTTGCCTCACGGCTGCCCAATGGCTTGACTCACAGCTACCCCCTAGGCTGGCTGCCACCTGCGCTGAGGGAGCTGTGGGACCGCTGTGCCCGTCCTCCTTCCCCTCGCCCTGTGGCTCCCCCAGAGCTGCCCAGCGAGATGGAGGTGAGGAGTTGCCCCATAGCTCCCTGCCCCATAGCACTCTGTAGCTCCCTGCCCCACACATCCTGCCCCACACAGGTGCTACGGGAAGCTCTGGAGCCCAGCCTGCCTGCCCTGCCCTCCTCAGGTCAGTGGGACCCATGGCTGCTGTGGGGCATCTGTGGGGAGGTTGTGGGTCACTATGGGGCAGCTCTGAGGTCTCTATGGGGCAGTTTTGGGGTGGTTGTGGGTCACTGTGTGGCAGCTGTGGGGTAGTTAAGGGGCAGCTGTGGATCACTTCTGGGTCCAGAGATCTCCCTGGAGACGACAGAGGAGGAGCCCCGGCTGCTGCCACCCCCTGAGGAGCGACGGTCAGTTGTGGGGCTGGAGCGGGGCGGGGCTGTGGGGCCACTTGTGGGGTAGTTCTTCACTTGTGATTCCTACCCCACAGCCCCCTGCCACCACCTCTGCCCCCCCTGGCCCTCCCGGAGCTGCCGGAGGTCCCTGAACCCCAGCTGCCCCCAGACAGCGAAAGCCTGCGCAGGTCAGTACCCCACACCTGAAGATCCCAGCCCCACACTTGGGGGTCCCTGCCCCACACTTGGGGTTTCTTGCCTCACACTTAGGGGTCTCTGTCCCACAGACTCCTGCTGGAGGCTGCTGGTGTCCCTGGAGGGGTGGAACTGGGGCAGCTGCTGCCCCCTGGGACCCCCCGAAGCCTGGCCAGCCGCCTCTTCTGCCTCTGTCTGGGTGAGTTGGGGGGAAGCCCCACACTTAAGGGTCCCAGTTCCACATTTGGAGATCTCAGTGGGGGATTCAGGGAGGGAGATCAAGACCTTGAAGGGGGAGGGGGGGGTGGTTTGTGACTCCCAGTCATGGGGTAGAGTCCCTTAAGTGTGGGGCTGACCCCCATCTCCCCCACACAGAGCTCTGTGGGGCCGGCTGGGTGCAGCTGCAGCAGGCCCAGCCCTACGGCCCCATTGTTGTGGGGCAGGGACCCCGCTGGGGGGAGAATGGGAGGGGAAGGGAGGACTCCTTCCCCCCTCCCCCCCTGCCTGCCTGCCCCCCTGCGCGGCCCGCGAGCGAGGCCTGCGCTGCGGGGTGTGGGGCAGACCAGGAGCTGCTCTCCCGCCCCAGCTGAGCAGCGCAGGGCAGAGCATCCGCTCTTCTGACGGGCCGAGGGCTCCCGGGCGAGACCGCGAGCCGTGCCCAGAGGTTGTGGGTAGGGTGAGCCCTCGGCTCAGGGGGTTCCAGCCTGAAGTCCGAGCCTGGGGGAGCCGCAGCTGCAGACAGATGTGTTGGAGATCTCTGCGCGGGCACGGGCGGCGGTGGGCTGCCCCCTGTTCAGTCCTCTGCCTTCGCCCCCAGGCCAGCTTCGTGGCGTCGGGAAACAGAACGGACATCTCCTTGGACGACCCCAACTTCTGGCAGAAGTGGGCCAAGATCGCGGAGCTCGACACCGACGCCAAGAACGAGAAGGTACGGCCCAGCCCCTGAGCCCCGCGGCGGCTCCGGCACCTCGTGCCGCGGGCTCCAGGCAGGAGCCGAGCGTGAAGGTGCCAGCGAGGTCGTCTGGGCCGGTGCACGGGGTGTTGCGAGAGGAGCGGTGGCTTGGGCAGCTCCTGCGGCGCCTCCCCGTGTTCTCGCGGTGTCAGCTGCTCCCGGCTGCTGCCCGTCGGGTTTTCCGTGTTCAGCTGGATGCCAGCCACCTTCACCTGAGCCCTGGGGGTTGTCTGAAGACCGTGTGGGTCAGGCTCCGTGTCCAGGCCTGGCTTTGGAAACAAACCTCTGCAGAGGCTGAGGGCAGCCAGGGCTGCTGGGGCCTGCCCGGGGCTTCTCCTGGCCTGGGGGAGCGAGTGGGGACGGGTCGGGGTTGTGCCTCTCCTTGCTCCCTCAGCGTTCACAGCCCTGCTCTGCTGCCAGCGGGGAGGGGGCAGGAGTAAAGCCCAGTGGGCCTGGCAGGTCTCCAAGTCTCGCTCTTGCTCTCGGCAGCAAGTTGGCTCCTTCCCAGCAGTGCCTGTGGCAGCTAGAGCTCCGGCCGGCCAGCGCTGGGCTTCTCCTGGCCCGGTAGCAGAGCTGCTGGCCACCACCGTGCCTCAGGGGAGCCTGGGCTGGAGCTTGGCCGGGGGGCTGCACCTTGTTCTCAGCCCCTGCAGAGCGCCTGGGCTGAGCCCTGAGCCGCAGTGGGGCGGGGGGGCTGCCTGTCAGGGGCGCGGGGGACAGCAGGGTCCCCTCCCTCTGGCCTCTCCTTGCGGCTCCTCACTGAGCACAGGGGCAGCGAGAGGGAGGCCCTCAGCTCCGCACGGACGGGCAGAGCTGGGAAGGGCGTCCCCACGCGTGTGCAGTCCAGAGTGCTCCCCGCTAGCGCCGTGGGGCGGGGGACAGGAGGCAGCTCGGGGCGATGCGGTGCCACGCCGCCGCCTTCTCCTGCTCCCCCCGCGGTGCCGCCGCCCCCGGCACAGCCTGGGGGGGCTGCGGTGCAGGGCTGTGCCAGCGGTTGCCGTCAGCGGTTTGAGCCCGGAGGACCCGGTTCTCGGCCTGTGCCGCCCGGGAACTGCCTCTGCGTGGGGCACAGGGCCGGGAGCGGGGCGTTCGGTCGGCTCCTGAGCGTGTCCCCCGCCTGTGCCCCCAGGAGAGCCTGGTCATCGACAGGCCCCGCGTGCGGAAGCAGACCAAGCACTACAACTCCTTCGAGGAGGACGAGCTGATGGAGTTCTCCGAGCTGGACAGCGACTCGGACGAGCGGCCCACGCGCTCGCGGCGCTTCAACGAGAAGACGCGGCGGTACCTGCGGGCCGAGTGCTTCCGTGTCGAGAAGAACCTGCTCATCTTCGGGTGAGTCCTGGCCGCGGCCACTGGCCGCCCCGCCGGCGCTGTCCCTTCCCTGGGCTGCCAGCGAGCCCCAAGGAGAGTTAGAGGGGCGCAGCGCGAGCTGGCGGCCGGTGCTTCCGGCGGCTGCCTCTGCCCTGGGCAGACCCGTCCCCGCATCTGGGGACAGCAAAGCCCAGCGCGGGGGCAGCTGCGGTGACGGGGGGTCTGCTCCTGCCGTTCCAGCTGGGGACGCTGGAAGGACATCCTGACCCACGGGCGCTTCAAGTGGCACCTGAACGAGAAGGACATGGAGATGATCTGCCGGGCCCTGCTGGTCTACTGCGTCAAGCACTACAAGGGGGACGAGAAGATCAAGAGTTTCATCTGGGATCTCATCACACCCACCAAGGACGGCCAGAACCAGGCTCTGCAGAACCACTCAGGTACTGCGTGTTCTCTCTGCCGCTGCGCCCGGGCCCGGCGCTGCGCTGCCAGCCTGCGGGACCCTGAGCGCTGGGACCCCTTGGCGACGGTGGCTGACGGGACTGGCCTCCCCGTGGGCCCTCGGAGCCAGCAGCAGGGCTGCCCGGGGAGGGGGAGACTGTTTCCCAGCTCAAAGTGCCAGGGCTGGTGCAGAGGGGCTGGCTCCAGCTGGCCTGGAGAGCCCGGTGAGGAGCGGAGCAAGAGCCAGGGACAAGGGGTGTGACGAGAGTGGGGCTGCCGTAGGCAGTGGCAGGGAGTGAGCGAGTGGGGCTGCGGCTCCAGCGGAGGGTCGCGAGCGCTCTGGTGCCAGCGCAGCACCACGCCTGGGTGTGCGGCAGAGCGAAGCAGCCGGGGGCTTCTCCACCAGCTCTCCAGAGTGGCCTTTCCCACCGGTGAAACCCCCGTGTGCTCTTGGCCCAGGGAGCGCTGGAACCATCCAGCCCAAGCTCCGACCCTGCGGTGCAGAGCCCCAGGGAGCCTGAGCCCGGCTCGTGTCTGCAGGAGGCCGACCTGCTCGGGGCTCCCTCGTGTCCAGAGGGCAGCAGCAGCCTCCACCCCTTGCTGGGGCACCCTGGGGCTGTCTGTGTCAGTCTCCCTATGACCGCGAGGGGTGAGGGCAGCAGGGGCTCTGCTCTCACCCAGCCCCGCCAAGCAGCTGAGGCAGTGGTGTTCGCCCAGTCTCTCAGGCCAGTTTGGCGCTGGGATGGGAGCCCAGGTGGCCACTGCAGGCCTCCAGCAGCCACCTCTGCTGCAGTCCTTGCCCGCTTGTGGGGCTGTGAACTCCTGCGGGTGTTGAGGGCACGGTGGTGCCCTCTCTTCTTCTCCGGTGTCTCCAGACTGGGCAGGTGGGGTGGCAGAGCTCCCCCCTTGGCACACGGGCAGGAGAGGGCTCCTGCAGCACTCGGCCTCGGGGAGGCAGCTCGTCCCTCCCTCCCTCAAGATTCCCATGCTCTGCTGTGGACTTGCATCTCGCTTCAAGGATGCAACCGCCTGTGCCTCAGCCGCAGCCGCTGGGTCTCGCTGTATCTCTGTCAGCCGGACGGGGCTGCCTTCCGCTTCCCTGGGCCTCTGTGCCAAGCGTAGAGGCCCCCTGCAGGGACCCGCTTCCGTCCTCCCGGCGCTCAGAGCTGGAAACAGATCACGTTGCCAAGACTGGGGCCAGGTCTCCGGTCCTTTGGGAGCCTCTTGGCTGAGCTCCTGTCCCAACTCCTGGTGGTGGGCATCCCCGCAGGGTGAATGAACTTCAGCGCTGCCTGGTGCCTGGGTAGGACTCAGAGTCGTGCCCGGGGACCAGGGTTCCGTCTGTGCTCCTGCACATCGCGGGGGCCGCGTGACCCTTCGAGCTCAGCCCTGCGCTGGGGGCTCTCAGCAAAGCCGTTTCTGAGGGGGTTCCTGGAGGTGGAGCCTGCTCCTCTCTGCGGTACCCGGTGCCCCGGAGCTCTGCACGGCTCCCTCCTGCCCCTGCCCCTGCCTCCCTGCCCGGGCGCCGCAGCCCCTCGCACTCACTGGCTGCCCCTTGCTCCTACAGGCCTGTCGGCCCCAGTGCCCAGGGGCAGGAAGGGCAAGAAGACCAAGAACCAGATGCTGCTCCCTGAGATCAAGAACGCAGACTGGCTGGCCACGTGCAACCCCGAGGTCGTGCTGCATGACGACAGCTACAAGAAGCACCTCAAGCAGCACTGCAACAAGTGAGTGGCACCCTGGCAGGGCCGGGGAGTTGCAGGGGGCTCAGCCCCTGCGGGTCCCTGTCTTCCTGCTGCCGGGCCCTCTGGGTGCCCCTCCAGCTAACGGGGCCGTGTTCGGAGAGCTGACCCCCAGCTGCAGGGGCCAGCGGGTCGCAGGGCCTGGGCACTGGTGTGACCCCACTTGGCCCGTGGCCTCCCGCTTTGAGGAGCTGGGCCCTCCCTTGCGGGGAAACGCGGTGTGGAGCAGGATTCCCTGGGTGCCTGCTAGCGAGCTGCTCTGCTGCCCTCCCACAGGGTCCTGCTGCGGGTGCGGATGCTCTACTACCTGAAGGCCGAAGTGCTGGGGGAGGCTGCAGACAAGGCCTTTGAGGGGACCCCGGCCAGGTAGGGACCCCGCCGTGGTGCTTCCCAGGGAGGTGTCAGTGGCTGAGCAGCGCTGCAGCCTCGCCTGGGCTCCGGCCGGCTCAGACTCTCTGCTCAAGTCCCCAGGTCTTGCAGAACCTCTCAGCTGGGCAGCAGCTTTGAGTCCGAGTGGGGCTGGGGCAGCTCTGAGCCTAGGAGGCGCTGAGGACCTGTGGGGACACCTGCAGCTGCAGGGAAGCAGGTCTCCTGGAGCAGGGGCTGCTGCCTTCCCAGCCCAGCTCCACTGCAGCAGCCTGTGCAGAGGGGATGCTGCACCCCCTACCCCCACCAGGGGCTGAAGGGGTTGAAGTGGTTTCTCCCAGGGGATGCTCCAGTCCCCTGGCACTGGTGGCTGGGAGGAGAGAGGGGCTGTGCAGCCACTCCTTCTCTGGAGAAGAGGAGGGGCAAGGCAGAGGGTTGTGGTGGGGCCACGGCTCCATCTCTGACCCCGGTGAGCTGTGCCCCCCGCTCTGTAGTGGAGCCCAGGCCAGCGAGGGGTGGCTCCTACCTCCCCTACCCAGCAGTGCCCAGCGCGCTCCAGCGCCTGGCAAGGCTGAGAGGGAACATCCGCACCTCATCTGCCACAGGGAGCTGGACGTGCTGCTGCCAGACATCGACTACGTGGAGATCCCAGTGGACTGGTGGAACGCCGAAGCCGATAAGTCACTGCTCATCGGGGTCTTCAAGCACGGTGGGTACCCAGGGCAGCTGCTGCTGCGTGAGTGGGGCCTGAGCAGGGCACCTGGCTGCAGCCCCGGGACCTGTCCTGGGGGCAGAGCTGTGCGTGGCCGGGGCAGCTCTGCCCAGCACCAGTGACTGCAGCGCTGCCAGCTCGTCCCGGTGCTGGGGTGGGTGCAGGGGACACCCAGCCCAGTCTGCTGTCAGAGCCTCTCCTGGCATCCCCACGTGTGTCCCAGGGAGGGTGTTGAGTTGCCAACCCCGGATGTGTTCAAAGATCGGTTGGATGAGGCCTTGAGGGATCGGGTTTAGGGGTGACCTTGTCAGGTCGGGTAGGTCTTTTCTGACCAGAGTGAGTCTGTGAGTCGTGCGGCTTCCTAGAGCTGCCGCCTGGCGCAGGGGCTGTGCCCAGCCGCGCAGGGCTGCCGGGTGGGGTGCAGTGGGGTGGGAGGGCCGACCTCTCCCTTCACCAGCTGCAGAGCAGTTAGCAGCTTTGGGGAAGGTGCTCTGAGCTTCTGGGCACCTTCTGGGGGTCAGACTTGCTCCCAGCAGCGCGGTCAGAGGGTGCCAGCTCCATCCTGCAGGGCAGGGGCTGGCTCTGTGCCGCCGTCCCGCTCTCTGACGGCTGTGGCCGTTGGCAGGGTACGAGAGGTACAACGCGATGCGGGCGGACCCCGCGCTCTGCTTCCTGGAGAAGGTGGGCATGCCGGACGAGAAGCTGCTCTCTGCAGAGCAGGGCATCGGCGACGGGGCGCAGGACGCTGCGGAAAGGTCGGCAGGGGATGGAGCCAGGCTCTGGGGGCAGAGCGTGGGGTGGGCTGCGCCTGGGGAGGAGGAGGAGCGGGGGGAAAGCCCCAGGAGTGGGCTCGGCAGGGCGAAGTGCTCTGCCCCTCCTGCCGCTGGCTGGCAGAGTCAAGGGCGCCTGCTCTGCTGGGCACTGATCCGCGCTCTCCCCCAGGGGCAGCGTGGAGAAGGAAGAGGGCAGCGGAGAAAAGCTGGAGGGGCCCAAGCAGGAGGTGAGTGCGGTTCACAGTGATCCGCGCAGGGCTGCTGCTGCCGGGCTGCTCTCGCGCCCTGCCCTGTGGGCTCAGCTCCATCAGCTCTGCTGTGGGGCACTGGGGAGCTGCAGGGACCTGGCTCTGTGCTGGCTCTGCCCTGGCCCACGCTGCCCACATCATCGCCGCTCGCTGGAGCGCAGCTTCTGCCGCGCTGCTGGGCAGCATCAGCCTCTCTGCCCGAGGGCCGGGCACGGCCCGGGTGCTGGCTCGCTCGCTCAGCCTCGGGAGTTGGTCGCGGAGGGTCCTGGCAGAGGAGTTGGGGTGGCCTCGTAGCGAGGGATTTCAGACGGCACGCACTGACCCCTGTGCTCAGGGCACCAGACGAGGGGCCCTGCCTGTGCTGCCACCCCACACGCTGTCGGCGCTGGCTGGGCTGCGGCTCGGGGGTTCTGCTGGGGCTGCAAAACCTCCCCTGATGGTTTGTGTCTGCTCGTGCAGGACTTGGTGGCGGGTGAAGCCGGCGAGAAGCGGGACGAGGCAGCGGCAGGTGAGGCCGTATCTCCGGCGGCAGCGCCGCATGGGGCTTCCCTGGGGTTGGCGCAGCCGGGTGCTGAGGCAGGGGCTGGGCTGGGGCGATGCTGCTCTGAGCGTGAGGGTCTCAGGGCAGAAGCCAGGGCTGGCCGGCCCCGCTGCGGAGCAGGGAGCTGCGGTTCTGTGCCGCGTGTGACCTGGCCTGGAGCCGCCTTGCCTGCCCCTGGAGCCCAGGGAGAGCCCCCCAAGCCCCCCGTGCCCAGGATCCCCGCTGTCCCCTGTGGGAGCGGGAGGGCGCTCTGGGAGCCGGTGCGCGGGAGCCTGTGGCCCGGACCGTGCGTTAAATACTGATGTCCTCGCTGATGTTTGAAGCCCAGGATGGCTCCGACTCAGACAGATCCTGCTGGCCTGTCTCATCTGCTCTCACAGCCAGACTGCGGAGGCTCGTCACCGTCTACCAGCGCTGCAACCGCAAGGAGCTGACGCCGCGCGCCGAGGTGCTGGTGCCTGGTAACCATGGCTACTGGCTGCAGGACGAGGTGTTCCGGAGAGCCTCCGAGATGGACGCCGTGAACAAAGAGCTGCAGAAGAGGTAGCGCGGCATGGCGCGGCGCGGGGGCCTTGCTGGAGCGGCTCTGAGGCGGCGCAAATCCTTCCCCCGCGGGTTTGCCCGGGTAGCTGTCGCCGCGACTGCCCTCGCAGCCCGCGCGTGGGCACCGCCCCGGCACTGCCGGGCTGCTGTGGCTCTGGCCCCTGCGGGCACTGCTCTGGGGAAGCTGTTCCTGCCCTCCTGCCTCCCCTCTCCCCTTCCTCTGGGCTCTTCCAGCTGTTCTGTCCCCTCTTCACGGTGGCCGTGCTGAGGGCACCGCAGCAGCCTGTGGGTTTCACTCTTTGCTTCCGTGGGCTGTTCCCGTGGGGCCTTCCCGCGGGAGCAGGAGTGTCCTCAGCAATTTCCCACCAGCCTGAGGCCTTTCGGCACCGCCCTGCTGGGCTCCTTCCTCTGGATCGTTGGTCTGTCTTGTCACTCTTCTGGAGTGACCTGTCCAGGGCTCAGGGGCCCTGCAGGGGTGGTGGAGGTGCTGGTCCGGCGGGCAGCGCTGTGGGCGCCGTTGCCCTGTCTGCCCGCCCTCAGCGTGTCCCAAGCACCGCGGCTCGGCTCGGCTCGGGGAGGCCGGGCTTTGTCCCAGCCCCGCTCAGCCCCGGCCCCGCCTGGCTCTGCCGTGAGCGCTTCCTGCCCCTGTCCTGCTGTCCAGACCCTGCTCTCTTGGCCGCGGCTCTGTTTGCCCGGGCCACCCTCCGCCGTCCCTGCTGGAGCCACCCCTGCAAGGTCAAGGACCTGGAGGGGCCCCACAAGGACCCCTCAGGGGCTCCAAGCCGGAGCAGGGGTCGTGCTCAAGCTGTGCTGGACCCCGTCGCCATGGGGGGTCCTTCGGTGGGGAAGGGCGATGCCTCAGCAGCCCGGAGGCCCCAGGAGTCAGCAGGGTGGGTGGGGGGGCTCTGGGCCCCTGTGGCCGCAGCCCCCAGTCCCGGAGCCATGCGGGCAGGACCTTCCTTCCTGGCTGCTGGTGCAGAGGCGACGGGACGGCTCCGTGTGGCAGGAGGGGGGGTCTGTGCCCGCGCAGGAGCTGCGCTGGGGGGTTCTCCAGCAGCCGGGAGCTGCTGCAGCAGTGAGCGGGGGCCAGAGGGCCCGTGGCCTGGGCTCCTCCTCGCCGTGGGCCGCGGGCAGGGGAGGGCAGGCTGTGGGGTGTCCCCAGTGTGCTCCTCCCGGCAGCGCCCCAGAACTGGCGGGTACTAACTGGGTGGGGTCGGGCAGCCCTCTCTGAGCCCTCTGCCCGAGCCCAGGCTGTGCCTCTGCGGTGCTCACGGCTCCCGCCTGCCCGCAGGTGGACCAGGAGGGAGCAGGCAGATTTCTACCGCACGGTCTCCTCCTTCGGGGTCATCTACGACCAGGAAAAGAAGGGCTTTGACTGGACCCAGTTCCGAGCCATCTCTCGGCTGGAGAAGAAGACGGACGAGAGCCTGGAGAAGTACTTCTACAGCTTCGTGGCCATGTGCAAGAGCGTCTGCGGGCTCCCGCCCTGGAAGGAGGATGGTGAGGGGGGATCGCCGGGCCTGCCGACGGCGGTCGGAGGTGGCCCTGCTGCTCTCGCGGAGCCGGGCGCGAGGGAGGGCTGTTGGGGACGGTCTGTGGGCTCGTGGCAGCCACGTGCTTGCCCTGTCGCCGCTCTGTGCCACCGCCCCAGCGCCAGGGGACAGCGGGGCAGCCCTGGGGGCTCCGACCCCGGCTCTCGCAGGGCTCACAGAGCCCCCCCATGAAATCACAACCGGTGTTACCCGGGACAGCAGCCTCTCGATGCGAGGGAGGAGAAGCGGAGAAGCAGCAGGTGGCACCCCCACAGCGGAGCGTCCGCGTGGCCACTCTGTCTCTGCTGGCGCCGGGCAGAGCCCGCACGGTGCCGGGCTGCCGCGTCGCTGGCCGGAGCTCTGCTGTGGGCCGGCAGCGGGAGGCCGAGCCCGCTGCGGGAGGCCCGGGCAGCCTGGCCAGCAGAGCCCCAGGGCACCGGCACCGTGCGGGACGCGGCAGGAGAAAAGCTCCCGTGGGGCTGCTGAACTCGGAGCGATTCGCTGGCAGCGCCAGGGAGGGTTTGGTCTAGGAGCCGCCGGGTCTCTCTCGGGCGCAGCTCCCTGGGGGTGTCAGTGCCTTAGCGGGGTGTTGCGTGCGTTGGGCTACTGCCTTCCCTGAGAACCTGCTGAAGGGCCACTGGAGGCTCAGAGCCGGGGAAGCTGTTCCACCAGCAGGTCCAGCTCTGCTGGTGCCGGTGTCGCAGGGCTCAGGCAAGACCCTGAGATCCTCTGCAGCTGAGGGCCGCTCGCAGTCCGGCTTCTGAAGTCGGGGAAGTTGGCTCCTGTGGGTCCGCTTGGTAGCCAGTAGGATGGAAGTGGGTGAGGCTGGGGAAGGAGGCCCCGGTGGTGGCTGCCAGCGCTCCCACCCTGCTCTGCCTCTGGGGCCCCTCGTCTCTCCCCGTAACGGGGCCTTGGCTTCTCTGCCCCGCCGCAGGCGCCCCGGACCCCGACATCTTCGTGGAGCCCGTCACGGAGGAGCGCGCGGCCAGGACGCTCTACCGCATCGAGCTGCTGCGCAAGGTGCGCGAGCAGGCGCTCCGCTGCCCGCAGCTCCACGAGCGGCTCCGGCTGTGCCGGCCCAGCCTCTACCTGCCCGTGTGGTGGGAGTGCGGCAAGCACGACCGCGACCTGCTGATCGGCGCCGCCAAGCACGGCCTCGGCCGCACCGACTACTACATCATGAACGACCCCCAGCTGTCCTTCCTGGACGCCTACAGGAACTACGCCCAGCACAAGCGGGCCGCGCTCCCGGGCCCAGAAGCGCTCTGCTGCCTGTACCAGGCCAGCTCCAAACTCTACGGGTCCCCCCTGTACGGCCAGGGTGACCGGGCCTGCGAGTCCCTGGAGAGCGAAGCCGGGGGGCCGCTCAAGCCGGATGCCGCGGTGGCCCAGGGCACGGGCAGCCCCGCCGACACCACCTGCGACGCCTTCTTGTCCAAGGTCCGGGACGTTGTCTGCGGCAGCTACGACGAGAGCTCACTGCCGGACTCGCTGGCCTGCAACAGCGAGCCGAGCTCCCTTGACCTGGCCGGCGGCGCGGCCAAGCTCTCCGAGGGCAAGCTGGAGGCCGACGAGGACCCGTCCAGCTGCGACGGCGAGCCCGCGAGAGACGCCGCCTTCCTGGAGGGCCTGCGGGCGGGCTGCGAGCGAGCAGCTGTTGGGAGCCAGGAGCCCGAGCCTTCCCCTGCCGTCCCCGAGAGCGGCGGCCCAGCGCAGCTCTGCGCAGCCCTGCGGCCGCGGGGGGACCTGGCCGGCCCCAGCGCGGTGCCGCCTGCACGCGGGGCTGCCGACGGGGTCATTGGAGTGGGGCTCTACGGCCCCGGCCTTCGCAGCTACGACATGAAGGTGCCTCCGGAGCAGAGCTTCATCAGCCTGCTGCAGGAGAAAGGGCTGGGCGCAAAGGCAGGGCCGAGTCGGAGCCACAGCGAGGAGGAGGAGGAGGAGGAAGACGACGACGATACCTCCGAGGCGGCAGCAGATGTGGAAGACCTGAGTTGTCCCAGGAGCGGGGCTGCTTGTGGCCCTAAGGCTAACGAGCTGGGAGGCGAGGAGCAGAGCTCTGGGCTACCCACGCCCGAGGACACTTGCCCAGAAGATGTGACCAGTGAGAGAGAGTCCCTGGGGCTGGGGACACTGGAGGGGCTGCGGGAGCTTGGACCCACGGGCAGGGTGGACCACGGACTGGATGAGGAGAGCGCCCTGCAGCACTCGCCCAGCCGGGCTGCGCATCTGCCCACCCCACTGCTGGGGACCCCTGGGGCAGAGCCCCCCCGGACTGCTGGGGAGCCCTGGGGCCGAGGCGCTGAGGAGCAGGCAGGGGGCAGAGAGGCCCGGCACCCCGAGCCCCTGGGGGCGAAGCAGGAAGAGTGCGAGAGCAGGGATGAGGAGGAGAACGCCAGCAGCAGCCACAGTCACAGTAGGTCCTGAGGGGAGGGGTCCTGGGTTGGCCTCGGAGCCCCCTCCGTTGGGTCTCCTCAGCTGTGTGGACGCAGCCACCCCCGAGCCCCAGCAGCCCTCCTGCCACGAGGGTGCCCATCCCAGCACGGCACTGCCTGGCCACTGCCAGCAGCACCTTCTGGGGGTACTGTCCTCGCCCTCCTGGCACACAGGGGTGCTCGGGATGGGGACCAGTGTGACACAAGCTCCCCGAGCCCTTCTGGAGCCATGAGGGCACCAGCCGTCAGCCGGGGCTGCTGCACTGCTTGGTGGCGGGTTGAGGGAGGGATGGGGCAGGGCTGGGGAGGAGTGAGGGTGGGAGAGGCAGGGTGGTGATGGGCTCTGTTCTCTGGAGTTTGCTCAGATGGCCCAGACAAGTACTTGGAGGAGGAGAGCAAGAGCTCTGCCTCCGCCCTGCCCGGGGAGCTCGATGACCTGCAGGACGCCCGGGCGCCCACCATAGCCCAGCTGCTGCAGGAGAAGACGCTCTACTCCTTCTCCGAGTGGCCCAAGGTGAGGCGAGAGCTCACGCTGTTAGTCCTGGGGAGCCCCGCGGCCCCGGCTCTGCCTCTGCCCCCCGCGCAGCGCTGGCGGGGCTGCGGTCGCCCCCAGCGCCCCAAGGCAGTTCCCCACCGAGCTGGGGCCGCTGGGGCCGCGTTCGTCTTTAACCCGTTTGCGCCCCAACCTGCCGCCGCAGGACCGGGTGATCATCAACCGCCTGGACAACATCTGCCACGCCATCCTGAAGGGCAAGTGGCCTTCCTCCACGCAGCAGTTCGAGACCCAGGGCCTGCTGGCAGCGCCGGCAGTGGCCGGCAGCGCCGGCGGCAGGAGCAGCTTCGCCGAGTCCGAGGCCCCCGACCCCAGCTTCAGTAACGGGGTGCTGATCTCCCAGGTACCAAAGGTGAGGGAGGCACTTGGGTGGGCAGCGTCGCGGCCGCCTCCACCCAGGGCTCCCAGCGCCCTCCTGGCAGGCTGCCGGTCGGCAGCCGCTCTGCCGCCTCTCTGGCTGCAGAGGCAGTTCCGGGGCCAGTGCCGGGGCAGCCGAGGTGGCCGGAGCGGGGAAGGGGGACGTGGCCCTGGCGTCTCGCAGGAAGGGCCGTAGGAGGGGGCGCTGCCCCGACAGTCGCTGGGTCTCTGTCGCCTCCTGTCACCGATGGACAGAGCCAGAGACGCCCGGGCTTGGGGCACCCTGGGAGGTCGGAGTGGGGGGCGGTGATGTGCCCAGGGAAGGGGGGGCAGAGGTCGGTCTGCGGAGCTCTGCCCCCCGGGCAGTGGGAGCAGCCGTAACCCTCTTGCGCCTCTGACTCACGCAGGAGGGTTTCCTGACCCCCATCTTCGCCAAGGACGAGCGGAAGCACAGGAGGCCCTATGAGTTTGAGATGGAGAGAGATGCCAAGCAGAGGAGCTTGGAGCAGCTCGCGGCAGCCCACGTCCACCCGCCCCTCGTGCTCAACGGCTGGCGGGACGCAGCGGTGGACCTGTCCAGAGGCTCTGAGAGGTCCCCGGGGAGCTCCTCTCCTTTCCCCCTGAACACCGCCATGCCCAAGCTGGGGACTGTGAACACGCTGCAGGGCTCCCTGGGCATGGACCTGTCGGGCATCCTGCAGGCAGGGCTGATCCATCCTGTCACGGGACAGATCGTCAACGGCAGCCTCCGAAGGGACGATGCTGCCATGCGGAGGAGACGGGGCCGCAGGAAAAATGTGGAAGGGATGGACCTGATCTTCTTGAAGGAGAGGCCTCCTCCAGCCAGTCTGCAGGTAGGTCGGAGCTCCCCGGCGGAGCCAGCGCCGTCTGTGCCGTGGCCCTGCACTCCCCTGCCAGCTCAGCTGCCCATGACGCTGTGAGGCTGCAGCGTGGCCGGGCTGGGAGCGGGTGGGAGCAGACCCTGCTCCCGCAGGAAGGCAGCTTTCCCTCGGGCAGCAGCAGCAGCAGTGAGCTCTGCCGGGCACCACTAGAAGCTGCTGTCCCTCTGCAGAGGGTGTCTGGGGCCAGAGACAAGTCCCTGGGGGCATGAGGCTGTGCCCGAGGGCACCCGTTATCCTCCTGCCCTGGGGTCCACATGGACCGGGGCTCTGGGAGCCAGGCCAGTCCTTCTAGACCACCTGTAGGAGTGACTGGGGGCAGCTGGTCCTCTCGGAGATTAGTGTCTCTCCAGGTTAGTTCAGGAGCATCTCCCAGCTCCCTCCGTGCCACCAGAACTGGGGCCCGAGCGGGGGTGTGAGGGGCAGGCGCGATGGGAGCTCCGCTGCTCCGGGAGCGGCGCTTCGCCTCGTGCTGCTGACGGCTTCTCCCTTCGCTGCCCCCGCGCCAGGATGTCCAGGAGGAGCAGCCGCAGCGCCCCCAGAGCAGTCCCCTCCCTGACGGGCCGGTTGCTGCTACCTCAGCTCCCCAGCCAGCGCCAGCTGCAGGCGGCCAAGCGGAGAAGGTCCCGAACAAGAGTCTCCTCGACTGGCTTCGCCAGCAGTCCGACTACACCCTCGACGTTCCCGGCTTTGGCACAGTAAGGGTGGCTCTGGCGGCAGCGTCTGCGGCCCGGTGTCTGCCGCGGGTCTTCCCTCCGGCCCGGCCTGGCTGCGGGGGCTCCCAGCGGCGGCTCCCAGCGCGGCCTGTGGTGCCCAGCGGGGTTGTTCATCGCGTGCCGGGGGGTGCCCCGCGAGGCGCCCGCGGCGCCCTGTGCTCCTGCCCCGGGGCTCGTTGGCTGCGTCTGGCCGCTCAGCGCAGTTCGTGCTGGACGGGGACAGGAGCGGGAGCAGCGCTTTGGGAAGCTCCAGCTCTGCCTGTGTGAGCCCAGGCGTTGTTCTAGGCAGCGCTGCTGGCTCCCACACGGCAGGCCACCTCCTCACTTGAAGGCCGGGCCCCAGGGGCTGAGCTGGGCTGCAGAGGCTGTGGCTGTCGGCACAGGAAGCAGAGTGGGGAGGGCGAGGGGCACCGAGTGTTGGGCTCTTCCTGCCGTCCCCTCAGCATCCGGCTCTCCGAGCGGCTTCAGAGGCCGCCTGGCTCCAGGCTCAGGTCATTCAGCCTGTGGTGGGCGAGGAGCCCGTTAGGGGCGAGGAGCGCGGCCCCAGCAGGGTGCTGCTGTTCCCCCTGCGGAGGTTCCGCAGCCCTGTGCCAGGCTGCCAGGAGCAGCGCAAGAAGCAGCGGGGTGGAGAGGCTGGCATGGGAGCTGCCTTCCCCCTCCCTTCCGTGGTCCTTGCCTCACTGGTGCTCCTCCAGTTCCCCCCAGCACCCAGGGCCAGCCTGGTGCCTGCCCTGTGGCCCCGCCGTTCCCTGCGGGTCGCAGCCGAGCGCTCTCTAAGTGGCGGCTCTGCAGGGCTCCGATCCCGAAGGACCTCGGTGCGGGAGGCGGGCAGTGGGAGCGGTGGGGATGGGGCCGAGGCAGGGAGCGGCTGAGCTGGCCAGAAGCCAGTCACAGCCACAGGAGGCCGTTCCCGGGCTCACGTGCAGCGGGCTGCAGCTCTAGGATGGGAGGGCAGTCAGCGGGGCTGGCGCAGCCTGAGCGGGGTACGCTGAGAACCCTTGGGAGCCGCGGGAGTCAGTGGTGCTCGCTGGGAGCTGCTCTGGGAGCGGAGACCAGCTCGTGCTGCTTCCACCCAGGGCTGCGGGGCCCTGCGTGCCCCGGGGCTCTCTGCCGCCCTCCCGCAGGGCTTGTGGCCGCTCGGGCTGGCGCGGCCGCCCGGTCTCATTCGCGTTGTCCTGTTTGCGCTGCAGAGCTTCTCAGACAAGCCCAAGCAGAGGAGGCAGCGCTGCAAGGACCCCAGCAAGCTGGATGTGAACTCGCTGACGGGAGAGGAGCGGGTGCCTGTGGTACATAAGGGTACCGGACGGCGGGTAAGCCAAGGCCCCTTCTGCGCCCTGCCCTCGGGCTCCTCCGGGGCTCGGCCGGGGCGAGACGGAACCCGGGGAGGCCTGTGGAAGGGACAAAGTCTAGAGCAGGGCGCTGGTCTGTGAGGCGGGGGAGCCTCAGAGGACCCAGGGCTGCCAGACAAGGGACTCTGTGCGTGAAGCGAGGGACGCTGGAGCCTCCCCCCTTGTGGGGTGCCCAGAGCCCACAGTGGCAGAGGGAACCGGCCTTTGGCCCTAGAGCTGCCGTCGGCACAGCCCTGGCCGCCGCTGCTCGCCCCAGAGGTCCGGTCGTGCTCCGCTGCGGTGGGCCCCGAGCCAGTAGCTTTGCCCTGTTCCTCCTTACGAGGTGCAGCAGGGCGGCCCGTAGCTGCCCACGGGCTGGGCTGCGGGAAGCGGGCGGCCTGAGGGGCTTCGTGCGCGGAGCCTGCGCTCGCTTGTCCTCAGGCAGCGTGCAGGGCGCTGCGTTCACGGCGCTGCGTTCACCTCTCCGGACCAGGAGCGCTGCTCAGGGGCCCTCGCGCCCGGTTCCCGATCGCCGGCCGGGGAGGTGACGGCAGCCCCGCCAGCAGCCCAGAGCAAAGCCTAGGGCAGAGAGAGGCTGTCTCAGCCCCAGCTGCCTTTTCTCTCTGTGACAGCCCTGACGGCCTTTGGCGACGGGGTGAAGCGGTGGCTCTGTCCCGTTCCGAGCCGGCTCCCGCAGAGGCTCCATCCCCTCCGCCCCTCACGGGGAGGGCCGCGGGGCGGGCGGCAGAGCCCCTGCCCGGCGCCACGGCAGGAGCCGGGGCGCGGGGATGGCGGTTCGTGTGTTGCTTTACCTGACTCTTTCTGCCGCGGAGGTCACCCTTGTGCTGTGTTTTATAGTTAGGGGGAGCCACGGCACCAGCCTTGAAGGAGTTGCCCAGGTGGCTGGATGCAAACTTGGAGTATGCTGTTGCAGCTGACTGGGCTGACATTGTTAAGCTTTCAGTAAGTTAGAGCTCTCGGAGAAATCCCTTCTCGTGTCATCTTCTCTCCCCTCCCCATCCCCACAACCTGTCTCAGTGAGGAGCTGGGAGCCACGAGGCTGGGGAGGGGATGGCCGCAGGGAGGTCGGGCTGCAAGAAGGGGGTCGGCGCCACGGTCCGGAGAGCCTTGGGGTGCCTCGAGATAGCAGGGCTGAGAGGAGGGCCCCGGGAGCAGGAACCCCTGCGGGTGCTGGGCGGCAGGGAGTGGACAGAGCACAACCTCACCTGTCCGGTTCACCCCCTCAGCCGAGGCTTTTCCATCAGCTCCAGCAGCCTCTGCGGCCCTGGGCTTGCCAAAGGCCCTGCAGGCCACCAGTGGCCAGCAGGGAGAGGGGCAGGACGCAGCCTCTCCACGTTCATTCACCCCCTTCATCCCACCGGTCCCTGCCCTGTGCCTGGCAGAGCCGGAGGAGGAGGAGCAGCTCTCTCCCCTCTGCTGCAGGGGTGCTGCCAGCTCCCCCTTCCCGCCCCGCGAGGCGGCTGCATCTGGAGCTGCCCCTGCAGTCCCTCTCCGCTGCCCCGTGTCCTTGTGGCCGCAGTGCTCTGTGCAGCGCCCTGCCAGGGGCTGGAGGCGCCGCGTGCCTGCGGGTCTGCGCTTTCCAATGCGGTGGCAGCTTGTGCTGGAGATGAGCTGTGGCCTGTCCCGCCGCCCAGGAGTGGCCGCGTGCCCTGCTGGGGCGGCAGCGCCCGTGTGGGGCAGCGCCTCTTCCTTCCCTCCGTGGCAGGGGCTGGCTTGGTGCCGCCGGGACCCGGGGAGCGCCCGGCCGCGGCCCGGCTCGGCGGCTGCTTCCCCTCAGCATCAGCACCCCGAGCACCCGCACCTGGCTTTTGGCGAGCGCGTGGCCCCGGCTTGGCGGGGGGCGCGTGGGGCTGCCTGGGCCAGCCGGGGGTCGGCTGCCCCGTGGTGGCGGGAGCAGAGCTGAGGGTTGTCCCTCGCTGGGCAGCAGCTGAGCCCCGCAGGCTGCTGGGGCCGAAGCGCTCGGGGGCCGGGGGCAAGCGCTCGTCCTGCCCAGATCTGCTCCTGGCGAGGGCTCAGCGGGCCGGGACGTCGGCCCTCGGGGCGGCCGCACGGCGGGGACGTGCTTGGGCTGTCTGCGCCGACGACGCTGAGAACTGGAGCTGCGGGTGCCCCGCTCTGGGTGCCGGGGCGGGCTGAGCCAGTCGTGGCCGCTGGCCTTTGCTCCCGGGTCCAGACACTCAGAAGAGCCCTGGGGGTGCAGCCACGGCGGGAGCTGTGGGGCCGCGGACCCCGCGTGCCGCCCCCCGGGGCTTCAGAACGGGCCCTCCCCGCCTGAAAGACCTGCGCGTGTTCCCGCAGCCGCGGCTGGCGCAGGGGACTGAGGCGCCGGCGCTGCCTCACGTCAGGTGCTGGGGGCTCTGAGGCCGTGGGCCGACACGCGCCGGTCCCTCCCCTCCCGGAGCTCTGGGCGCTGCCACGTCGGGGCAGAGCCGGGGCAGAGCCGGGGCGGCTGGGCTCCGGGCAGCTCCCCCGGCTCCGTGTCACGCAGGTCTCGTGCCGGAGCCGCGGTAACCGCCGGCTGTCTCTGCTGTGTTCTGCTCGCAGGGCTACTTACCGGAGAGCAAGTTCAACCGCATCCTGACGGAGCCCGTGCTCCGTGACGCCGGGCAGCGCCGCCGGGGCAGGCGGCCCCGCAGCGACCTCCTCAAAGGCCCTGGCATCGCGGCCGACGCATCTTCGGGCATGGGGCCGCTGTTCATGAACGGGCTGATCGCCGGCATGGACCTGGTGGGGCTGCAGAACATGAGGAACATGCAGGGGATCCCGCTGACCGGGCTGGTGGGCTTCCCTGCGGGCTTCGCGGCCGTGCCCGCCGGCGAGGACGTCAAGAGCACCCTGAGCATGCTGCCCATGATGCTGCCCGGCATGGCCACCGTCCCGCAGATGTTCGGCGTCGGAGGCCTCCTCAACCCGCCCATGACGACCGCCTGCGCCGCCACGGCGCTGACCGGCGCCACGAAGGGCGGCGCGGCCCCGGGCGCCGAGAAGGCTGCCGAGGAGCAGCAGGGCGGCCAGGAGCCGAAGAAAGAGACTGTCCCGGAGGACAAGGCGGCTCCCGGCTCCTTCTCTAATCAGACAGAATCCGCAATAACGACCAGTAGTCCTGTAGCTTTTAACCCCTTCCTCATCCCGGGGATGTCTCCCGGACTCATCTACCCGTCGATGTTCCTCTCCCCCGGCATCGGCATGGCGCTGCCCGGCATCCAGCAGCCCCGGCACGCCGAGGCGGCCAACCTGGAGAGCCAGAAGCGCAAGAGGAAGAAAGCGAAGGGGGAGCCGGCGAGCGCCGAGCCAGAAAGTGCCCCGCTGCCGGAGAAGGAGGCCGCCGGCGCTCAGGACTCTGCGGAGCCGGCGCCGCCAGCGGAGAAGGAGCGGGAGGGAGCGGCCGTGGAGGAGCGCGAGGCGGCCCAGCGCGCCGAGTAGGACTCTGCTTTCGCTGGCAAAGAAACAGAAACGCAAACAGATTGTGGCTTGTGAGTTTCTTACCCCATAAAACTCTTTGTTACTGCCCCCGCCCCGCTCCGCCTCCATCGACCTGTGTTCCCACGAGTGCTCTGCCTCCCCGGCAGCGCAGAAGCCGCCCGGTCACAAACTCTGTGCCGATAGCCGCAGGGTCTTGCCACTTGACTAGGTACCGGTGCTGTCCGGCTAGTGCGGGACGCACCGCGGCCGCTTCTCCAGGCGCCGGCCCCACCGGTAGCAGCCCCAGCCCCAGCCCGCCCCGGCCTCCGAGGAGAAAACGGCAGCAGAACCAACCCAGCGGAGCGGAGGAGAAGCCTCGGCCCCCGGTCCTGGCGCCGCCGGGGGGGTTCTGCGGCGGCCTGCGCTGGGGGGCAGCGAGCACAGCGGTAGGAGGTTCGGGGTGAGCCCGTGCTGGGGCGGCAGCGTCGGCAGGGCTGGAGCTGACGAGCCGAGCGCGCTCGCCCCCGAGCCGGCGGCCCTGCGTGCTCCCTGACCAGCCAGCTGGGGCTGAGCTGCCGCGGTGGCCGCTCCCCACCACCCCCCCCTGTGGCCACAAGCACTTTTCAGCTCCAGCTGGAGAGGTTTTGCACATCTCGCGTGAACTTGTGGGGGATCCTGCTGCCGGTCCCCAGTGCCCCCCCGGCGCTGGGTGCTGCCCGTGGCGTCGCGGTGCTGCCGAGGCCAGGCGGTCTGTGATGCTCTTACACCGAGCCCGAGGCTCTCTGGGGTCTGCGCTCCCTACTCCTTGCCCCGGAAGCCGCCTGCAGACCCGGGGTGGCCCTAGGGCTGCGTTTCAGAGCCTCCCAGAGCCCAGTGTCCCGCGCCCCAGCGTCAGACTGTGAAGAGATGCCCTCGGCTTCCTCTCTCCATTCCGGTTGCTGTTGAACAGTATTTCCCAGTCCCCACTGGTTTCGACGTCTGTGGTTGAAGGCCACCAGCCCCGCAGCTCCGGCTATGGAGGCTTCTCAGCCGCTCCCTGCCCTCCTTCCCCTCACCCCCCCTTTAGTTCTCCCCTTCACTTGGGCTCTGTCCTGTTTGCAGCTCCCAGTCTGAGACTTGAAGTAGCCCCCCGGCGGCGCGGGGCGGGGAGGGCGCTGGAGCCAGCCGGCGGCTGCCGCCTCCCGCGGGGCTGCCGGGTTCCCCGTGTCTCGCACCGGTTCTGTCCCGCTAACTTATCGATGGTCCAAGGGTCCGGCAGGGCTGCTGCCGCCTGCACTATTTATTGCCGATGCTTCTCGTCGCCGTCTTTTCTACGTGCGGGGCCGCCAGCGACGCGTGGGAGGGCGGTGCCCGGCGGTGCCCGGCGGTGCCCGGCGGTGCCCGGCGGTCCGGAAGCCCTCGGCCCGGTCCCTGCCTCACGGAGCTGCCGCCCCGGTCCCCGGCTCGGGCGGATTCCTTCCTGGGTTTTCTAAAGTGTGTAAGCGGCCGCAAGCGCAGCGCCCCCCATTAAATGTTCTATTTAATAACATCCTCGTAGCATAGATCCTGCATCGCTGTCCACAGGTGTCTTAGAAATGCTGCTATTCTCGACGTGACTAACATTCGGTTCCGTTTTGCCTCCAGTGGAAGCAGAAGAAGAGGGTTTTTTCAGCTGTTAAATCCAAAATCGATATAATTTATTTATGTAAAAAAAATCACGACTGATATATTTTTGAACCTTTTAAGTACTAACTTTCTTTTTATTCGGTAGAAGAACATGTACTTGCCCTACGAACCCTGAAATACAGATGCTATAAAACCCCGACTATCGCCCCCGCCTCACTGTCGCGGCTCGGCGGCCTCGCCGCAGCGGCCCCCTTCGTCTCGTGCCGGGACGCGTCCTCCGGGGTCACGGGCGTGAGGGACGGGGCGCCGAGGGAGACCTGCTCGGGGGCCGGCCAGCCCCGCGGGACTCCAGGGCCACGGCTCCGCGTCCTTGGGCTTCTCTTTGGCAGCCGCTGGCGACCCTTGGCAGCCCGGCCGTGGCTCTGTGCGGTGGCTCCTCGTTGCCCTGGCACCCGCTCTTCCTCCGGCGGCTGTGCTGCCCCTGTGGGGAGGGCGTCCCCGAGAGCTCAGGGGCGCTGCCTCCCCCCGCCCTGGCCGGGCCTGAGAGCTGCCCCCAGGGCTAACCCACCCTGCTGTGGGGTTAACTCGCCCTGTGGGCTGGCTGGGGTCAGTTACTGGGTTACCTCACCCTGCTGCGTGGGTTAACTCGGGTAGGTTATTTCACACCCTATGGGCTAACTTGGGTAGGTTAACTCGCTGTGCCGCGTGGTTAACTTGCCGTTGCAGGTCGTCACAGGGGAGCTAACTGGCGGTGCTGCGGGGGTTAACCGGCTGTGCTCCTGGGTCAGCGAGCTGGCGGCGCTGTGCGGGTTGAGCTGTCCGTGTGCCTGACGTTGCTGGGCCGGGCGAGTTAACTAACTGGCGGGTTAACTAGCTGGGCCGGGAGGTTAAGCCCCTCCCCGCTCCCAATGCCCACAGCCCGGTAGCACCGCCCCTCTCCCCGTGCCCC
>JAOXOE010000848.1:113162-133511 GCA_028565055.1 Phoeniculus purpureus | reverse complement strand
AATCAGCAAGCACCACGCAGGCATGAGAAAGCATCCAGGGTACTGCTGCTGCTTATCACCTCCTGCGTGCCCGGGGCGCCCGGGGCGCTCCCGCCCGGTGCCCAGTGCCCCCGCTCCGGCCGGCCCCTGCTTGATGGACGAGAGTTGGTTTGTCACCCCTCCCGCCTGTTTCACTGCAGAGGGGCCCGGCCCCGGCGTGGGGAGCAGCCCCATGGAGGACCTGCTCATCGAGCACCCCAGCATGTCTGTCTATGTCACCAGCTCCCTCGAGGTGGACGGCGACGGCCCCGAGGACGACCCCGCCGGGTGAGTCTGCGCCGGGGGTCCCGTCCCAGCAGCACCCCGAGTGCCCACGTCCCTGGGGTTCCAGGGGGCCAGGCTGGGGTGGGCACGGGCAGCCCTACAGGACCCGCTGGGCCCTTGTGCCCGTCCTGCAGGGTGCTGGCCTCCCCTGGAGCAGGGGCAGTGGGGCTGCCCTGGCTCGAGGCCAGCTGGCAGTGGCTCCCAAGTGCCCGAGGCTGGCCAGGAGCAGCCAGGCGATCCCCTGGGGTCCCAGCCAGGGGGGGTTCTGTGGGGCTGGGCAAGTGGGGTTTGTGCAGCCTGAGCCCTGCAGACCCAGCGGGACCGGGGGGCTCTGCACCCCTACCCTGCTCTTCTGTGGGACCGTGGCCTTGCTGCACCCCTGGGGATCCTGCTCCTGTCCCCGCAGCTGCCCCCAGCCCCGACCTGCTGCTGCCAGCCGAGACCCCGCTCCCAGCACCCCGTGGCTTCCCCTGGCCTCACTTCCAGCCCTCCAGCACCCCCCACCCTCAGCAGTGCTGTTCGGGGTGACCCCCTGCCCGGGACACAGCTCCTCCGGGACCTCTCCCCTCCCGGGGTCTCCCTGAGGGCCCCAGCTTGGGCTCAAGGGCTTCAGAGGAGCCTCGGGTGTGCAGCAGGGAGGGCAGAGGGAGATGGGTCGGGTGGGCACAAGGGGGACAGAGCTGGCTCTGGGCTGGGTGTCCTGCACCCTGGGCTCTGAGCGCTCGGCCAGAGTGAAGGCCAGTGGGGTGGCCCCTCTGAAGCTTCCAGAACTTTCCAGGGTCTGGTCTGGGATGGGGTTGGGTCCGTCCCGATGGGGAGCACCCTGGGGACCCCGATGCCCTTTGCCACGAGGCAGGGGCCGGGCACCGTCGTCCCTGACGTCCCTCTGTCCGCAGGGAGGTCCCGGAGCCGCCGCCGGAGCGGCTGGTGGCCCAGCACAGCCGGCCGCCGGCGCTGAAGGCCGCCATCCTGGAGAAGGTGGGGCAGGCGCGGCGGGCGCAGCGGTGCCGGCAGCGGGCAGAGCGGCACCACCTCAGCCACAAGGCCCTGCAGCGGCAGAACCGCGTCCGCCAGCGCCCGCCGGCCCGCGCCGGGCCCCACGCCGGCCCCTTCCTGCACCAGCCCTGCCAGCGCCACGGCGCCTACTGACCGCCGCGGCACCCGCCCGGCCACTTCAGCGACCCCCGAGACCCCCTGGCGCTGGACCCGGCCTCCTCATCCTCCTCTCCTTGTCCTCTCGTGGCCTTCGTCCACCTGCAGCCTCCCCCTTGTCCCGCTCCTCGTCCTCGTCTTCCTCCCACTCCTCATCTTCGTCTCCTTCCAGCCTCTTCCCAACCTTCCTCCCCCACCCCGACCCCTCATCCTCCTCTCCTGCCCTTTGCTGCTCCCTGTGCCCCAGGAGCCGCTGGCACAGGGAGGTGGGCTGCAGCCTCCTGCCCCCTGGCAGCCCCAGCAGCCCCCCCATGGGAGACGGCTCTTCCCGAGGGGCCGCCCCGGGCCCCCCAGCCGGGGCCATCAGTGCCTTTCCCCGCGACGCTGACTCCCCGTGGCTGGAGCAGCAGGACCTGGGGCTTCCCAGCGCCCCTGACCCCTGCTCCGTCGCCCCCAAAACCAGCAGCCGCCCGTCTCTCCGCAGCCGGAGCCGCAGCCCCCGAGGGGCTGTTGGGGGGCTCACGGCACCTCGCAAGGGCTCTCAAAGACAACCTCAGCGCCATCTCAGGAACCAAAGCACCGGCCCGGGGTGCCCAGTGGCGGCCGGTGGCCATGTCGCCATGACCGAGGGTCCCCCCGAGCCTCCAGCGCCTCATCCTGGGGAGCCCTGGCCGCCCCTTGGAGCCGGAACCAGCCGCTACCCCCCACACGGCTCCACGTCCTGGAGGAGGCTCCGTCCCAGCCGAGGAGCGGCGGCGGCCCCACGGTGGTCACCAGGAGGGGAGCGGAGGCCGGGGGCTGCCCCGAGGTGGCAACAGCAGGTGGAAGCTGGTGCTGAGGGGAGGCTGACGAGGAGGCTGGAGAGAAGAGGCCAGGCTGAAGGCTGAGGTGGAGCTGCAGCGGCTGCCAAGGGACAGGACGGGGCAGCGGCAGGGCTGGAGCGGCAGAACCCTCCTCGCCCCCTGGACGGTGCCTCCGTTGCCATCGAGGGCCAGATTCCATTGTGGACATCACTGAGACCCCCCCTCCCCTCCCCGTGACGGACTCTTCCCCCCAAAGGACCCGGCCCCGACCTTCCCCTGGCTCCAGCAGCAGCTGCGACGGCCCCGGTGCCAGCAGAAGGCTCCTGATCCCAGAGGTCTCCTCCCGCTAGGGACTGGCTCTGCCTCCCGTTGGGCTCTGGCCACCATGTCCTGCTCCCCCCTCAGAGACCTGAAGTAACCCCCCAGACACCCCAAATGGAAGGAGACTGCTGAGTCCGTGGAGTTTCTTCCGTCCCCCTCGCTCCAGCCGTCCCTGGTGGGTCCAGCCCAGCCCCGGGCAGGTGGCACCGACGGCTCCTTTGAAACATCCAGGGCCAAAGGAACCTCTTGGTGAGCCCAGGGCAGGCGGCCGCCGCTGAGCTCCCACCGTGACGAGGCCGCGACGTCCCCCGAGACACGGAGCGCAAAGAAGAGACCCCTCTGCGGGTCGCTGCCTTCAGCCCTCGATCCTCCCTGGCCCGTGGCTCGTCCGACCTCCCCCTCGGACCCAGCGCTGCCAACACCCCAGAGGTGCCCTCGGCCACAGGTGCCAGCGCTCTGCCCCCTCCCTGCTGCGTCTCCAGCCTTTGCCAGCCGCTGGCTTGTCGGGGGATGCTGGGGGAGCCACCGTTACCCCCTGCAGCCCTCCCTGTGGACCCCAGGATCCCCCCAACCATCAGTCCGTGCCAGCCCCACCACCGACGGGACCGGTTGCCGTCCCGGGCTCGCCGGGCTCACACGATGCCTTTTCCTCCCGTGAAGGAGCCGCGGGGCCAGTGCAGGGCTAGTGAAGACGGGCAGCATCCGAGCCCGAGCCCCCGGGCACCCGGTCTGTGTCAGCTGCCGTCGGCCCGGTGCCGCTGCGGAGCTCTGGGCATCGGGCACCGGGGTGGCAGGAAGCTGCTCGGTCTCTCCCCCAAACCCGCAGCGGGCAGGGGACGAGCCGGCGACCTTCCGCCCCCTCCGACTCCACGGTGCCTCCGGACCCGCAACCCGGGGCTGGCCGGGACTCTCCCGGCAGGGAGAAGCCCCTCGTCACCAGCCAGCTCCGCGTCCCAGCCACCCTTCAGGAGCCAGAAGCCCTCAGCCGGGCCCTGGACGGGGCGCTCTCAGCGCTGCGGTGGCTGCCGACAGCGCCCAGTCGCGGCTGCGAGAGGCGGCGGCGGCGGCTGCAGCTGCTCCGGGCGGGAGTCGGGATGCGGAGGCCGACGGTTCGCTGCCCCTTCGCTCGGTGCCAGCCCGAGGTTGCCCGCGCAGAGCCTCCCGCCTCTCACTGCAGAGCCACAGTCTGTTTATAAAGGGTTAATAAATTATTACGGCCGTTTCCACCAAGAGCTTCCTGCGGCTCCCACCTCGCTGCAGCACCGACGGGCTCCTGCGCCCCCCGCGCCGCTCAGCAGCAGCCAGCACCCCCTGACCGACTCCCTCCCCGCACAGCGACGGGACCCGCCGGCGGGACCGGGCTCCCCGCAGCGAGCGCGGGGCTGGCCCGCACCCCAGAGGAGGGCCAGAGGGACCCCCGGCACAGCGAGGGGACCGGAGATGCCCCGCGCAGGGTGGCTGCTGGAGGTTGTTCGGGATCGGGGGGGGTCACGGGCTTTTCCGGGGTTTGTGGTGTTTTCTCGGCCCCGGTGTTGGCCGCCCGAGGCCGCGGTGCTGCCGACGGGAAGGCGAGGGGAAGGCTGTGCCGACGGCAGGGAGCCCTGCCGGGGCCAGTGGGAGCCCTGCCGGGGCCAGCGGGAGCCCCGCCGGCTCCTCTTTGCTGCGGCGGGGGCTCAGGGGCCGACGACTGTGCTGAGGGAGATCTTTCAGTTGCGGGGTTTGGGGGTTTCTCTGTGGTGCAGTGGGGCCGGGGGCTGCCTGCGAGGCCGTCGGTGGTGCTGTCCCGCCGGGCGCTGCAGGGAGGCGGCCGGAGCTGTCGGGGAGAGGCTGCTGCAGGGGCTGATGCTCCAGCGCGGGGGCTGTGACAGCCGCTGGCCCCAGACCCTTCCGCAGCAGCAGCTCCGGTTCCCTCGCCCAGACCCCGAACCTTCACCCTGCAGCTGCCGGAAGGCGGCTGCTCCCTCCTGGAACTGTTCTGCCAACAGCCAGCGCCAGGTGCCAGGAGGAGCCCCGCGGGTCAGCAGCTCCCCAGAGGAGCCCAACCAGTGCCAGCGCCCCGTGGCAGCAGAGATCAGCCTTCCGGGGCCTCTGCTGAGAAGCCAGGGGCTCCCCAAAGAGAAGACGGAGCCGCGGTCAGGAAACAGCCAGCAAAAAGCACCAGGACACCCGGACTCGGTGGGACTTGGGGGGGTCTCAGGGGTCTCTTCCAACCTTCCCGATTCCATGAAGACAAGAAAACCAGCTCCCAGCATCTGCCCGCTGCTGCCTGCCGAGCCCCCTGCCTGGGGCCGTCCTGAGCCTTCCCCGAGCACCCAGGCTGCACACCGGAGCCCACACATCCAGCCACTGGCTCTCGAGGGGCTGCCGATGGCCACTGCTGCTCCAGGGGTGGCACAGAGCTGCCTCCACTTGGCTGCCTTCGCTGCGGGTGGTGAATGGGACCCACCAGCACCCCAGGGTCCCCCTGCTGCCCTCAGAGAACCCCCCCAGGTCTTCGCCTCAGGGCTGGGCTGGGCGGCCGCCTCAGCGGCAGGTGTCAGAGCCCCAGCAGAACCCTGAATGTCTGAAGCCTCTCCATGCCAGGGGATGTTAGGGGGGCCCTAGGTGGGGCTGGTGGCCTCAGGGCTGCTCTTCTTCAGGGCAGAGCGGCCCCTGCCCACCCTTTTCTCTCCCAGCTGCTCACAGTGCAAAGCCAACGGTACCTTCCCCCGGGCTCGAGGGCTCCAGCCTCATCCGACGGAGGTAACCAGAGCGACCGTCACGGCTTGAGCAGGGACTTCCCCTTCCGTCTCTCAGGCATCAGCAGCCTTTCCTCTCCCTGAAGGAGCGACCAGTGTCCCAACCAACCCCACCTCTCCCCTCGACAGGACCAAGCTCTGACCTGGAGCCATCAGAGGGCAGAGGTGACAGAGCCCAGAGCGGGGACACCCGTGCCCATCCCTCCCTCCCAGCTGAGCTGATGCCCCCTGGGCTGCTCCTCCAGCCCCAAGCCCAAAGCTCGACCCTCACTCGGATCGATTTCTAGCCCCTCTTGGGGAGGGGGAGGATTTATCCCCGGAGGGATCCAGGCTGGCACAACCAAACCTCAGCTCCAGGGGCTGGCACAACCAAACCTCAGCTCCAGGGGCTGGCACAATCAACCAAACCTCAGCTCCAGACTGGCACAAAATTCTGCTCTGGAGAACCCCAGGGCAGAGGGAGCAGCCCCGGGCTGACGGTGGCACCATTCGCCCCCATCCCTAGCGGTACCCAAGCAGAGCCCCCAGCGCTGTGGGACCCCACTGGTGGCACCAGGTGCTCCCGTCTGGGTGCCAGCCTGCCTGTGCGTTCCACGGCTGTGATGGGCACAGAGGAGAGAGCAGCCCCCGTCTCTGTGCTGGAGGACTGGAAGCGCCCCTGAGGCTCTCGGAGCTCCGTCCTGTCCATGCGTGTCCTGTTGGCACCCGCAGGGTGGGCAGCGAAGGGCGTCTGCTCCTCGGTGGATCGTCGGCCCGGTGCCAACAGGCTGTGGGAGCCGCAGCATCGCCTGTGCCCGTGTGTGTGGGAGAGGGACAGGGCGGGAGGGCGCTTGGCTGTCTCGGGGCTGAGACAAGGTCTGAGATAAAGGAAAATCCACCAGGAACAAAGAAACCTCCGGAAGCTCAGCCTCTCCTCCTTGGCCAGGTGGCACCAGCCCACCTGGGAGACCCTCTGCTGAGTGACTCCTCAGCACAGGTCCTGGGGGTGGCAGGTGGAGGAGGAAGCCTGATGATGTCCCAGATGTGGTCTGACAAGCACCAGGAGAAGGGGGTCCTCGAATCCCCTCACTACTGGCTCCTCTCGCTCTGGCACAGAGCCCCTGGCTCACTCTCTGCCCCCAAGCACTGCCCAGCACAGCAGTGGGCACCAGGACAAGTGTCCTTGGCTCCTTCCCTCGGAGGATCTCGCACCCGTCCTTTCCCAAGGTCCCTTCAAATGGCGACCTCATCCTCCAGCTCACCTGCTTCCCCGGCTGTGTCTTCTGTAGCCCCGAGCGCACGGCTTCTTGCCCAGTTACTGGCACTGGGAGCTCACCCATGACCCCAGTCCTGCAGGGGTGTCCAGCACCTCACTCCCCAGAACCTCCCACGGAGCTGCCCAGCCACAGCAGGGGTGAGGCCGAGGGGCCCTGTGACTCCGCTGGGGTGGCGACAGCTGTGGGGCGACCGCCCGCTCCCCACCACTGACGGCACCAGGGTCAACCCCACCAGGGTCAACCCGAGGGGTCACTCCGGCTCTGCCAAGGGGCCAAGGGAAGGGAGGGTTAAGGGATGAGGCTGTAAGGAGAGGCCCTTCAGATCCCTTCCAGAAGCCCCATTCTCTGCTCCACTGGGAAGGGTGGGAGGGTGCTGGGGCAGAGCAGGGTCCCCAGAGAACAGGGGGTGCTCAGCAGGAGGGACCTCCCAACGCGCAGAGTCCCGCTGGTGGCTCCCGCTGACCCAGGCCCTGGGCTGAACCTGCCGACCAGCAGGAACGACCCAGATCGGGCCCTCGAGCCCTTTCCTGCAGGATTTCCAGGCAGCTGTGTCCGTCCCCAGGCTCCGGGCTGGCAGCCGCAGCTCCGCTCCGGGCTCTGCAAGGGCAGGAGCAGCTGCAGCAGCAGCTGCCCGAGTTCCTGCCCAAAGCCCCGTAGAAGGAGCTCCCGGGCCCGGAGCACCCGATGATTCCAGAGCTGCTGCTCGGAGGGCTGCGGCCACAGAGGACAGGAGCCAGCGCAGAAGACGACGACATTTATTGCGAGCGCGAGGGATCCCCGGCACAGAGCCCCCGGCAGCCCTCGCGCCCGCCTCTCACTGGTCCATGGCTACCACCGAACGCCGGCTCTACTCTAGAACAGAACTATGTACAGTCCCGGAGGGCTCTGGCCACTAACCCCCTTCTCGCACGCAGTGCCCCGGCCCCTCGGCCCGCTCAGCACATGGGGGACGCAGCGGCCGTCGCCTCCCCTGCCGCTGGGGATGAGCGGGGCTGGGCTCCCCTGGCAGCCCCAGGCCCCTCCGCGGGGACTTGCAGAAGAGACGATGGGGTGCGGGGAGGGGGCTCTGCGGTACAGACAGACAGGGAAGGGAAGTCCCGGCTCAGGCTGGCTGCCGGGCACTTGCCGCCCATCCGCAGGGTGCAGCCACCTACTTGGACTTCCTTCGCTTGGACTGCGCTGGGCCGCCACTGGGCTCTGCAAGGGAGAGGAGAGACACAGGTGGAGAGGAGCTCGGCGGGGCGCACCCGGGGTGCCCGCAGGCGGCTGGGCCCCTCTGCCCCGGCTCTGCGAACGACTGCCGCGTCCCAGGGCGATGGCACCCCAACCCCGGGGTGGGCTCCCTCGCACAGCCACAGGCACGGAGCGCCTCGGGCAGAGCCCCGGGGCAGGAGCCCCTCGGGATGGAGCAGGGGTGGCTGGGACCCTGCAGCCGGAGCCCTCTGGAAGCAGAGCTGGAAGGGCAGTCTCTGGGGCGCAGGCTGGCGCCCAAACCCCAGCGCGGGCAGCACCGCCGCAGCCAGGCGCCCCGGCAGCAGCACGGGGGGCACGGCCTGGGCCCCCCGCAAGGCACCGAGTTTCCATGCCGAGCCAGAGCCAGAAAGGCCCAGGGGTATCTGCATCCTCGGGTGCCCCAGACAGGGCTGCAGGTGCAGGCAGCGCAGCTCTGGCTCCCTGCGGGACCCCCAAAAGCTGGAGGAGCTGCACTGGGCTCGCAGAGCCCAAAGGACAAACTCTCCAAGGTCTCCAAGAGTAGCAGAGCAGCAGCTCCAGTGCCCTCCCAGCGCCACCACTGTCACAACATGGCCTTGGGGGCAGCAGCTCCAGCTGCCTCTGCTGAGTGTGGAGGGACAGGCCCTGTCCCAGCACCTCGTGAGTGTCAGCAGCACCTCCCTCCCCTGCTTCCACCCAAAGCTGCCTGTGACGGCTGCCAGCTCTTCCCTCCTGTCTTCCTCCTGCCAGCCCCCTCCTGATGCTTCCTGCACAATGTGGTCCGAGCCTGCTGCTCTCAACCCGTTGCACCCAACCACTCCCTGACTGCCATCTTCGAGCGAGCTCAGCACCTCCAGCTCTTAAGGGAGCTTCTCCCAGTGCTGAGCCCTCCTCACACGGAGTAGGGAGCTCCTCGGGGTGCCCTGCAGGACTCCAGGCTCATACCAGCTGGGACTCACTAACAAAACCCACACCAGAGCAGCTCAAGCAGCAGAGGTGGTGCTGCTCCAGCCTCCTGACCCGTCCCCACTGCAGCTCACCAGCAGGCAGTGGGGCTGCACAGGGACCAGGTACCCCCAGGCCAGGCTCTGCCCACTGACAACTCCTCTGTCACTGCTGCAGGTCCAGCTCTGGGCTACCAGCAGCGATCTCCCTCAGAGACGTTTGTGGGTGCCCAGCACGGACCCCCAGGGCAGCCTGTGGTCTCCCTCCCGCTGCCAGCCCAGAACACGGTGCCCCGCAGCTGCCATCACGAGGTTTGTGGTTACAGCAGGGGGCTGTGAGCCAGGGCCTCCCAGACTCGGGAAGGGATCGATCGCCCAGCCAAGCGATCCCAACCCCCTGGAGGAGCCGCTCCGCTCCACCTGCTTTTAGCCCAACTCTCTCTGGGCACCTCCGTGCTCTGGACACTGGCTCTGAGGCACCGCTCAGGCAGCACCTCTGGCTGCCTCTACCTCCCCCAGCTCTGCTCCGTCAGAACCCTCGTGACCCCCACAGCCCAGGCGCCAGGAAGGCACCAGGAGACGGCTAACGCCTGGGCCAGTGCATCAGCTCCAGGGGCTGCCGGGTGCCTGGCTGAGCCGGGGCTCTGGGCACTGGCACAGCCCCACAGCTTCGCCAGCGCTGACCATGTGCAGGGGGGAACTGAAACGTCTGTCCCAGGTCTTTGAGGCTTCGGGAGACAACAGAGTCCCTTTTCAACTGGAGCACAGGCCTTGCTCTGCAGCCACCGTGGCCACAGCAACTCCCCTCCAACTAGCCCAGGCTGCTGGGCTCTGCGGAGGTTGAGCACCACAGACTTAGCAGCGGGGAGCCCCCAGAGCAGCTGCTGGCGACCCCTGGGGCCCCGGCGCGGGTCCAAGGCATCGCGACCGCACAGAGGCAGGCGGAGCCCGAGGCGTCGCCGCAGGGCAGCCGGGCAGGGAGGTGAGGGACGGCACCTGCTGCCCTCGGCGGGGAGGCGAGCGCCGGGCGCGTTACCTTTGGCGGTGCCGGAGGCGGAGGCCGGCCGGGAGGATCTCTTGCGCTGTCCGTTCTCTACAGTGTCCTGTGAAGCGGCAGAATCCTCTGCTCTTGAATTTCTTCTATTTGGAGTTTTAGACTTTTCACAACTCTCTTTTGCCTCAAGACTAATAAAGTGGGACAAAACAGGGCGGATGAAGGGGGAGAAGAGTTAGGGGGGCTCTCTACGCAACTCGGACAAGCTGGAGCACGGAGCGACACGGGCACCAGTTCCGGGCCAGCGGCACTGAAGACGCGGCACGCGCGACGGCAGCAGGTCCGCGAGGTGCGGAGCCGGGGAGTCCTCAGAGAGAACAGCCCGAGACGGGAGGCGGGACACGGACTGTCTGCTCCGTTCCGCGGGCGCCGCCGCTACTGCGGTCTAGGGAAGGCAAGCGGGTCACGTCAGAGGGTGCTGCGGTGCGGGAGCCGAGCTGGAGCTGCGGGCGGCCACGGGCAGCGACGCGGAGCTCGGCACGGAGTCCGGCGGCTCCAGCGATCCGACAGACTTCTTCGGGCGGCGCAAGGCTTGAAGGTTCGGTCAGAGCTCTCCCCAAGCTTTACACTCCGCAGCGAGAGCAGTTCTACAGCAGGGCCCCACCTCGGGCAGGGCGCAAGCCCGCGGTCCTCGCCGCCGAGAGCAGGGCTGGGGGCTGCCCCTCCTCTAAGCGCCAGAGCCACGCGGGGCTCGGGGAGCTCCCTCCCTGCCACGGCTCCCAGACAGCTTCCCAAGGGGTCCCTGCAGCCTGAGCTACACTGACACCGGGAACTCAGAGGGAAGGAAGGAACCCAACGAGCTGCTCTGCTGTCGGGGGGGGAAGCCCTCTGTGTGGTTTTGGGGGAGGCTGCTGCCATCACAGACTCGACTGACGACACCCGAAGCAGACCTGGGCCTTACAGCGTCCACCAAGGGGGAAACTCTGCTCCAAGGGGGAAACTACTGCGGAGAGCTGGAGCTGTAATGAACAGGCATCGGGACTAGAACAGCCTGGCCAGGACAGCAGAGACCAACCTCCTCCTGCAAGAGAAGCCTCCGGGCAGGAGAACCTGGAAGCACCCACAGAACAAACCCTGACATCCTTCCCCCCGTGAAACAGCATCACGGGCAACCTGCAGCCCGAAGCCCTCGACTGCTCACAAACTGGGCTCCTGCTAAGTGACCTGGGCAGCAGAGACCGCAGCCTGCTCCTTCAGAGGACTCCTGGCAAGGGAACAGGCAGCCCCAGCCGGAGCTCGGTTAGTACCGACAACCACTACAGGCTCCAGGGACTAACCCAGGGAACCAGCACAGCACCGCTCTCCTGTTGTGGGAGGAAATCAAAGTGTCCCAAGGAAAAGGCTCTCTGGTGCTTCGCAGGGTGCTCGAAGGTCTGAAGGGGACGGGAGCTCCCAGCCGCCATCACCAGACGCAGTCTGCCTGAGGCCTTTCCTTCCTTCCTTCCTTCCTTGCCTGTGCTGCACAAGGAACCCCGCCAGAGCTGCAGGTGTGGAGGCCGACCTGCTGCGCCCCAGCCTGCAGAGGGGTCAGCCAAGGACAGTCCTCTGGAGGCTCCTGCGCCACAGTCACCCCTGCAGCTGTGTGTAGGTCACTCCTGCCCTACAAGCCTGCTGGTGATGCTTCAGTTCCCCCCCTCACCATGGAGGCAACGTGGCTCCACCTTCCTTCCAGAGCCCTCCCTGATCTGGGAACCCACCTGGTGTTACCTGTGGTTCTATTTCGTGCTGAGCCCCACCCTCTGCCCCGGCTCTGGGGACCACTCCAGCTGGGCCAGCAGCTCACCCCAAAGCCCTGCCCGGCTCAGTCCCTGCAGCCGCCTGGGCTGAGCTGAAACCCAGCAGAAGGATCTCGGAAGCCCTGTTCCCTCCTGACAGAGCCACGGCGCTGGAAAGGTCCCGCTCTCACTGCTGCAGGTCTGAACTGGGACAAGGTGCAGTCCCTCCCTGGAGCCAACAGTCCCGAGAAGCCCCGCTTGCAGAGAGCAAAACCCGCCGGGGCAGGAGGCAGCAGCCCCTGGCAGGGCAGGGTTAGTTCTAGCGAACACAGAGCAGTGGGGTCACCAAGGCCCTTCCAGGAGGTGGAACTCAGGTGCCTGGAGGGCCAGGAGGAAGCCCTGAGGCTCAGGAGAGGTTACCTGACGCTCTGCTCTCTGGCAGCATTTGACACTCAGCGGGACAGAGGGAACGGACAGGAGAGCGGAAGAGGCAGGAGGAGAAGTGGTGCAGTCGAAGCAAAGAGAAAGGGGCTTCCTCCCACGAAAGCTACATCTACTCTGAACCCACAGAAGCCATCTCCTTACCTTTGACCAGCAACTACCGGAGCATTTGCCTCCAGGTCTACAAGAGAAAGAGACACCTGTGAAGTCTGCTGCTGGGGAACGGGGCCAGGGGCCAGGCGTGACCGTCCCACACTCCTACCCCTGCACAACCGCCCTCTCCCAGCCCCCGGAGCTCTCACACCACAGTCCCCCGGGGCAAGTGCTGGCCCTCCTCACTGTCTGCACAGCCCAGGCCCAGGGCAGGTGAAAGGATCCCTGAGGGAGGACTTGACGGAGAAACCTCCTGACCAGGGCTGCAGCCCTCTCCCTTTCTGACACCTGTGTTGGACAGTTTAGTGCTTCTAAAGCTTGCAGGGTGTGTTAGGATTAAAGCTAAAACCCCACCTGGGGCTGCTACGCCCAGGAAACTGCCTCAACCCAACCTGCTCCCACAGCAGCAGCTCCACACGGCTTTCAGAAGCCAAACTGCCCTTCAGACAAACCTCCCGGGAGAAGATGGATGGAGGCTCTGGGCCGGCACCTCTCTCTGTCTCACCGTTATCTTCTAGCTCAGGTCTCCCTTGGAGCCCTCCCCACAGCACCCAGCTCTCCTTTCAGCCCCCAACATCTCTCATCTCTTTGCTGCCCAGCTTTCAGCTCTCCCTGTGCCCACCAGATCTTCTGCTGGAGGGGCATCTGCCCCTAGTCACCCCTCACGGCGCAGGGACTACCCTGGCAAGGGGCAACGTGCTGGGCGCTGTCTGCTTCTCCCACTGCCTGGGGGGCTCTCCATCCCACCCGACAAGACCCTGGAGCCTCTGGGACAGCGCTGGGTCTGCAGGGCCGGTCCAGCAGCCAGAGCCTGCTGAGTGCACAAGGGGGTGAAACAAGGAGGGGAACGGGCAGCGCCTGCCCCCCCCACCCTGGCAAACACCCCACAGGATGTGCAGGGCTGCAAGGTCAGACCCCTGGGGGCAGGGGCAGAGCATCACCCAGGAAAGACAGCTTGGAAGCCGCTTTGTAGAACAGAACTGAGGGTGACAATGTGTCCAAAGCAGTGGGGAACCCTCCTACTCGTCCTGAGCTCCCCAAACCCCAGCCAGCTGTCCCGGCAACCCCCTGCTCCTCCGGCTTACGGCTGGAAGCCTGAAGGGCTGCCTTGGTTGGGGGTTACTCCCTGCACTGGATCCCACACGAGGCTCTGGAGCCTCCTGCAGCACGAGGTACCTGCCGAGGCAGAGCCACCCCGCTGCTGGCGCCTGCCAGGGGCCACGCAGGAGGCGTCGAACGCTCTGCCACGGCTGAGGTCAGCGGCGCTCGGCTTCCCTAGCAGCAGATTTACCTGCTCTCTGCACTGGGGCTTCTGGTGCTGCAACTGAACCCTTTTTCTGGGTGAAGTGTTGGGAGGGAGCTGCAAGAGAAGGGGACGGGAGACACGTTAATTCCAACGGGAGCAGCAGTCCTGCCACTGCTTCACCTGCCCGGCGTGGCGACTGCCGGCTCCCGGCACCCTCGTGCTTTGGGAGGGAGGTTTCCTCACCCCTCTGCGCTCTCCCCTAGCCCCCCTCACTGACCCAGGCAACTTAAAAACAGCTTAGGCAAAGCCATCCCCAGCAAGTCTGTCCCGACAGGATGAAGGGATGAAGCAGCACAAACCCCAAAAGGCCTTTTTTTCCAACAGGCTGAGGAATGAAAGCCCGAGAGAGAGAGAGAGAGTTCAGCCCGTCCCTGAATCATCCAGTCCAACCATCAGCCCCACTCTGCACGGCCACCCCTAAAGCACATCCCCCAACACCACAGCTGAGCCACTTTTCAACACATCCAGGGATGGGCACTCAACCCCCTCCCTGGGCAGCCCCTGCTAGGGCTCCGGCACCCTCCCTGCCAAGAAGGTCCTTCTCACACTGATGTGGAACCTCCTGAGCAGAGCCTGGCCCCATCCATCCTCCTGACACCCACCCCGCACATACTGATCAACATCCACGGGGTCATCCCACAGGCTCCTGTCCCAGCTCCCTCAGCCCCTCCTCAGCAGGAAGATGGGCACCCAGAGCTGCCCACCCAGCAGTTCTTGGGCTGCCGGCTGTCCTGGTGTGAGACGGAGCAGCACTGGGGATCGCAGTGAGCAGCTCGGGGACCTCACTGAGCGGCTCCACCTCTCCTGAGTCAGTAACTGCAGCGGAGCTGCCGCAGGACAAAGTCTCTGGGCAGAGCAAGGCGACGCGCGGGTTCTATTGGCACCAAAGGCACCTCCACTGCCCCTTCGGGCGCAGGACGAGCCCGCGCGGGGCTGAGGTGGCAGGGGCAAAACGCAGCTCTCAGCCCCAGCGCCTTGGCTCCATGAAGCCCACGGAAAGCAGCACCCGGAGGCCGCCACCAGCCACCTCACCTCTCCCACTGGTGCCGAGCAGCTCCCGACTCACCTGCGCCCTGCGGCAGCTCCTGCTGGGCTCCTGCTTTGTCCTCGGCCCCGCTCTGCTGGGCCGGCAGAGTGCCGTGGCTACTGCCGTTAGTGCTCGGGGCGGCAGGAGGGGGGTCCGGGGCCGCTGGGGGGGCTCCCCCCGGCGCTGCGCTCGTGGAGGGGCCGGAGGATCCGCCCGGAGACGCAGAGGCAGGAGCAGCAGCCGCGGGGCTCGCAGTGGACGCGCAGGGCCCGCAAGTGCTCTGTTTCATAAGCCCGGGGGCAGCGGGGCTCACAGTTTTACCGTCCAGTTCTGCCGGGGACTGCTCTGCCCCCAGGCTAGTTGGGGCCAAGGCTTCCAGCCCCTGACCTTCCGTCTCTCCCTCCAGCGCGTACTGCTCCTCCCCTCTCTCCAGGGAGCCGGTGACCTTCTTGCAGGCCTTGGTCAGCAGCAGCTGGCCGATCTTGTCTACTTTGCCCTTCCCCTTGCTGGACGAAACGGGGCTGCGCCTGTTCCCGGGTCCCGGGCTGCTGGTAAGAAGAGGGGCAACGACGGGACCGGCCGGCGCTGCTGTCACTGAGCCCTGCTCACCTGGCCCGCTGCTCTGAGGAGGCTCCTCTGCACTGAAGTCTTTGCCTGGCTGGGCAGGAGGATGGGAAGGAGCACCGGGAGCACCAGGAGGAACAGCAGAAGGAGCACCAGGAGGAGCACCAGGAGGAACACCAGGAGCACCAGGAGGAGCGGCAGGAGGAGTGGCAGGAGGAACAGCAGGAGGAGCGGCAGGAGGAGCACCAGGAGGAGCAGCACAAGGAACCGTAGGAGCACCACAAGGAACAGCAGGAGCAGCAGAAGGAACAGCAGGAGCAGCAGGAGCACTAGAAGCAGCGGTAGAGGTGGCAGCGGGAGAAGGCAGCTGCACAGACGACACCAGGGGACTCAGGACCAGTGGCCGGCCGGTGGGAGCAGCAGCCGCAGGACTGCTGGACGATGAGCTGGGAGGGGTGGGCGCGGAGGAGAACTTGATGTTCTGTGGGATGTGCAGAGGACCCACCACAGCGACCGACTGCGGCATCAGACTGGAGCTGGAAGTCATGGGGGCTGCTGGAATGGTGCTGGACTGGGAGCCCTTCATCACCTGGATAATGGACGAGGAGTTGATGAAGACGGGAGTGATGAACTGCGGTCGCGTGCTGGGCTGAGCTGCCGGCTGCCCCTCCGACACCATCACTTTGCTCCCCACGCTGGGCATGGTGACCACGGTGGACACCAAGGCAGGCTGCAGGTGAGAGGCCAGCGGGGCCGAGGTGTTGGCAGCAGACGTGATGGGGTTGGAAGTCACAAAAACTGTGATCTGGTTGGGGGGCAAAGGGCCCGAAACCGAAGCCGAGGAGCTGGCGGGTCTCTGCGCCGCGGGAGCAGTGCCCTGCACCGCACTCGAGCTCGTCTCTCCCGGCTCCTGGTGCCCGGCGCTCAGGCAGCTCTCGCTGCTCTGAGGCAAACCTAGTGTGTTAGGCGGCTCCTTGTCCGAGGAGGCGTCCTGCAGCGCGGGAGCGACGGGCACCTTCTTCAGCTCCTCGCCAGAGGTCACCATGGGCCCCAGCTCGAGGCCGCTCATCCCAGGGGGCTTAATGGTCACGTTGGGAGCTCCAGAATTGTCAAGCAGCTGACTTAAGGAAGTCGGTGCCTCCCTCATCGCTGGAGACACCAAGGCTTTACTCTCGTCCACGACCGGGGCCTTACTGGTGTCCAAGGCTTGCCCGTCCTTCTTCGGTGCTTCTTCTGGGGCCAGCAGCTTCACCTCTGGAGCAGAGACACCCTTTAGCTCCACACCGGGCTGCTCTTTGCTGCCCTGGACACCCTGTGCGCCCTGACACTCGCTCTCCGGGGGCACGCCGAGGCTCTCCTTGCTGTCGTCGGGAGCAGGAGCCGGCGCCGCAGCGGGGACTGCAAGGGCAGGGCTGGGGGTGCCCAGCAGGCTGTTGCTGTGAAAAGCCGTGGTCACGGGCGCCGGCAAAGAGGAGGGACCGGCCATCATATTCCTCTGCAACTCCATGTTCTGCAGGAGCGGCGGGTTCTGCGGAGCTGCCAGCGAGAGCTTAGCTGCTTTGGAGCTCTGCCTTCCAGGGCTGGGGGTGGTTTTCCTGCTGGAGCCAGGACTGGACCTGCGGCTGCTGCTCGGGCTGGCTCTCTTGGTTCCTCCGGCACCGCTCTGCTTCCCGGAGCCGAGGGCTGCCCCTTCGAGCTTGTGTGTCTGCGGGGCAGCGAAACCCGCCTGGCTGCTCATGGTCAGGTTTGGCGGGGCCTGTCCGATGGCCTTCAGAGTGGTGGGGTTGAGGCCCTGCTGGTCAAAGCCTCGGTTGAGACTGGGTCTGGGAGGCAGCGGAATATTGATCTGGGGAGGAAAGAGCCCGGCGATGGACGCGTTGAGCCTCTCCGGGGACAGGCTGATTTCGGAGGGCTCCGTGCTGGGCGGCCGGTTGTTGGGGGTCTGGGGGTAGTAGGGCCTGGGGCTCGCTCGGTTTGGAGTCTTAGGCCTGGAGGTTTGCGACGACGGGGCAGCGACGCTGGGGAAGTGGTGGCTGAGGGCGCCGGGCAGAGGAGCGGGCTGCTGCTGGGGGCTGGCACCCTGGGCACCTGAGAGCGGCGATGGCCCAGCCTTGGGCCCCGTCATCATGAGCTGGTTCTGCGAAACCACTAAATGGGAGGTCAGGCTGCTCTGCGCTGCCGACGCCGGGGGGCCTTCAGCGCCGCTTCCTTCCGGGAGGGAGGGCACCGCCGACACCTCTGCGAGGGGCGAGCTGGAAGGGTTCTGCACGGTGTCCGGATAAACCATCTTCCGCGCGCTGTTGCCCAGAGGAGGGTTGGGCAGGGAGAGCCTGGGCTTGTCCGGAGACGGAGGCACCGAGCCAGGACCCTGCAGGTTGACCATCACCGGCACGTTGCTGCCCTGCTGCATCGGCATGCGCTGAGCGTCCGGATTCAGGGCTCCCCTGGGGGGGTGAACTCCCTGCGGCACGGGAAGCCTCACTGCCTTGGGATCCTGCTGCATCATCAGCATCATCATCATCTGCTGCTGCTGCTGCTGCTGCTGCTGCGGTGTTTGTGGCGGGGCCTGGGCTTGCTGCGGAGGGGGCTGTGGCTGCTGCTGCGGCGGCTGCGCGTGTGCCATGAGCTGGGGGGGCATCTGCTGGAGCGGCCTTTGTTCCACTGGCTGTGCGGAGTAACCTGCAGTGACGAGACAACACGGTCACGAGAGCACAGAGAGCACAGAGAGCACAGAGAGCACAGAGAGCACAACTCCTCCTGCGCCCAACACCATCAGGCAGGAGGTGCAGCCGGCAGACTCCTTCTCCCACATGAGAGCCCGAAGAACAAAACTGGCCTGCAAATACCCACGACGACTTCGACTCTGGAAGATATTTTGACTCCAGGTCTGGGTGACTTCAACGGTCTCAGGGCACTGTGTCAGCTCCTAGCTACTGCTCCAGGTTCCTGCCACTTCAGAGGTCTCTGCCTCTGCCCACGGACTGACTGTCACACAGACACAGAGGGACCCTCACTAACTGATCCTCCTCGAAATCAGCTTAAGGGCAGACAGGCCCTGGAGGACAAGGACCCCCACAGACCTGCAACAGATCTCACATCTTCCAGTGGACAGAGGAGAATCTGCCAGGTGTCAACTGGCCAAAACCCAGTGCTAAGAGCCACCCTGTGGCTCAGAACAGAGATTGCTTTGCAGACCTTACCCCTCTCTGTGTGCAGAGGGGAACTGCAGCTGCCACCTCCGAGCAGCCTGCTGTGGGTTAGCACCGGGTTTCCCGGGTGCTGCTCTGTGCTGCAGCCAGGAGCACGCCGCTTTCAGCCAGCTCCTGCTGCAGCACTCGGTGCCGTCCCTGCAGGACAACGCAAGAGCAGCCCCCTCCTCACGCAGAGCTCGTTCCACCACTTAGCCAACGGCACTGGTTAGCTACTAGGAGGAGACCAAGCCTTGGACTGGAGCCTGTGACAGCACAACCGAGACAGAGCTGTCCCACAGACAGGGAGCAGCCCCCCTGCAGTTACCAAGCACAGACACTCCGCAGGAAGGTCCAACTACCTGGCGGCCTGCTGCCAAAGTCTGCAAGCTTGGGGCCGGAGTTATCCAAACTCATTGCTGCTTCTCCAGACATCGAAGACTGGTCACTCTCCTCCAGGCCAGCTGGACGCGGTTCTGAAGAGCTGGAAGGAAGGAGAACAACCACAATTAACACCCAGCCCTCACACCAAGCAGCCTTGGACTGCTGCTTCACTCGCTAAGCACCTGGCCCCTTAACCCCCAGCACCTTCCCCAGGGCTGCACCACAGCCCGGAATAAGGTGAGGAAGGCAGAGCCCGCAGCTCTCAGTCTACCAGTGGACAGGAACAAGCTGGTGGCTGCTCTGCTGCTGTCAATCATCTTTCCTTTGGTTCTGCCTCACATCTGAGCTCTCTAAGCCGGTGCCCACAGACGCTCAGGCGTCTTTCCAGGGGAAGCTGCACAGGGCTTTACTCTAACAGCAGTGCAGCTTCTGCCTCAGTGGGACCCTCCAGTGAGCAGCAGCTCAGGGATCAGAGACCTGGTAACACCCCAGCAAGACCCCACGGACCTGTCAGGCACCCCACAGTGACAGGGCTCCCTGGAGCTTCACCTCTCCAGCTGAACCTCCCCACTTCTCCCACAGCTTTTCCCCTCTCAGGACAGCATCTCCAGGGCCTCCTCCAGCCCTGCTCCAACGGCTCAGCTCTCTGCTGGGCTGAGGAGCCCAGAGCTGGACGCAGCTCTGCAGGGGTGGGTCTCACCAGAGTAGGGCAGAGGGGCACAGTCCCGTCCCTGGGACGCAGCCCAGGAGGCCACTGCCCAGTCAGACTCAGTTCTTCATCCTCGAGTCAGAGGATGGAAGATAAGAGGGATGAGACAACAGACCCGAACTGCTTATCGGCTACGCGAAGGCTGTGGGGAGAGCTGCATAGGAACAGCTCCCCGTCACAGACGTCAAAACAAGGCCCCTGCCAGCAGGGACAGACACAACCCCGCAGGAACCCCAAGGCCAAGAGGTGTTTTCAGCAAAGCAAGAATCTGAAGAACACAAACCCCGACCCAACAACAAACCCCCCAGGGTGCTGATCGGCACCCGACCGCTCCTCTTGCCTTGGGGTGCCAGCACAGCCTTCACCCAGTGCCTGGCCCGGCCCTCCAAGCCCGTGAGGGGCGAGGGCTGTGCACCGCAGGACACGAGCAGCGCTCTGTGTGTTCACGACACCTCTCCTCCAGTCACCTCTCACCCAGCACCTTGAGGAACAAGGTTTACGCGCCCTCACCCACAGCCTTCAGGCTCAGAAGGCAGAGCGACCGCCCTCGAACGAGCAGCTTTTCCAAACGGCCTCGTTTGCCATCCCAGTGCTGAGCTGCTCCACTGAGCAAACCCTTCTCACTGCTCTGGGCTCAGCCGAACCAGCTCTCTCACCGCTCACGTACCCTGTTCACACTCCCACGGCCCAGGCTGCCGCCGTAAGGCCGATGGCCCTGCTGTGACTCCACTGCTGCCTCTCTCCAACTCTTTCTAAGGAAGAAACCTCACTAAACTGCAGTTCGTTCCACACAGGAGCTCTGCTGCTCTGAACTGAATGCTTCTAAGGGAGGGTGGCAGTGAAGCACCCAAGGTGAAAGGGGTCCTGTTTGCTTCTGATGCTCAAGGTGATCCAGCTCAGATTTAAAGGAATCAGCAGTTCCAAGAGAGGAAAACGCTAAGCTGGGCTTAACGGAGCCGAGAGGGACAGAGGCTGGGAGGTACCGCAGGCAGGGGGCTATGGCAGGCAGGGGGCTATGGCAGGCAGGGGGTACCGCAGGCAGGGGGCTATGGCAGGCAGGGGCCTATGGCAGGGGGCTA
>JAOXOE010000848.1:96207-107620 GCA_028565055.1 Phoeniculus purpureus | reverse complement strand
CGGCAGGCATGGGGTACCGCAGGCAGGGGGCTACGGCAGGCAGGGGGTACCGCAGGCAGGGGGCTACGGCAGGCAGGGGGTACCGCAGGCAGGGGGCTACGGCAGGCAGGGAGCTATGGCAGGCAGGGGTCTATGGCAGGCAGGGAGCTATGGCAGGCAGGGGGTACTGCAGGCAGGGTCTATGGCAGGCAGGGAGCTATGGCAGGCAGAGAGGTACCGCAGGCATGGAGCTATGACATGCAGGGAAGCACCACGGGCAGCTTTGTGCTGCAGCTGCAGACTACTACAACCATTTCCACAGGCAGCTCTGCGCTTCTGCGAGGACCCAGAGACTCTCACACAGCCCATTAACAACAAAATGATGATGCACAGCAGATGCCAGACCAGTGCTCTGCAACAGCAGAGCCTCCCCTGACCCTGCAGACAGTTTATACAGATTCTAGGAGAGAACCAACACCAGAGGCACCTCTTCAAGGACACTGGAATCTGATTAAAAGCTTCTTTAAGATCTAGGGATTCCCTGAGCTGCCAGCTCAGCAGAACAGCTGCAGTTTAGGCTTCTTTTATTGTAAAAACTTTAGAACAAGCAAAAGGTCTGGTGGTCAGAGGTCTGCACGCCCTGCCCTGACGCTCCCAGGCCACACTGACGCTGGGAGACGCTCAGAGGGTCCAACAGAAACAAAACCCTCACGAGGCTTCTCTTCCAAACAGTTCTCTGTGCAGAGCAGAGCAGAGCAGAGCAGAGGGGCCACCAGGGCTGCTCACTCAGCACCCTCTGTCCTTTCCAGGCCAAGACACCCCACTGCAGCAGTGGTTACTACTCTTTTATTCAAATCTGGTCAGAACTGAAGCACTTTATTACTTTATTTTTACACACAGCACCAGATTCTTCCTGCCTGGAACGAGGCCACTTTGGTCTTTGAGCTGGGGGAGAAGATCCCACCCCACACTTCCAGGTGAGCTGTAGGTGACTAAAGGTGATGTGAGGTTGGCAGAGCTCACTGCCTGCTGGTACTGCACAGACTGCTGCTGGGCGGGATGGGGATGGGCTTGATGCAGAGAGAAAGACGACAAAATATTGCTTGACAGAGAGGACTCTGCACGTCAGGTGAGCGGAGAACAGGAGAATATCGGTTGCTACCAGTTTGAGCCTCTCTGCAGGATCAAACATCAAAAGCTGGAGGGTACTGCTGCTGTCCTGGACCACCAACACTCCCCTGTGCACTGCACTGTCACAGCCACTTAACAGGGCTGGAAGGGCCAACAGACCCTGCACTGCCTCCTTCATGCCTGCAGCAGGACGGAGCCAGGCACCAGGAGCTCTGCTCCAGCCTTTCAGAGGTGTAAGGAGTGAGGCACCACTGGCATCCCAGTCAGGGCTTCCACGTCACCCTGGAGCTGCAGTGACCCACACACCGGCCACACAATCCCAGCAGAGCTGCTTTAACCAGGTTTGACAGCGGCCACGGACTGCGGGGCTGCTTCGTGGCCCTTTGCTAAGCAGCGCTGAGCTGACCAGCAACACCCTGACCCTCTGCAATTACCCAGCAGGTATCTGAAAGGCTTTTTTCGAGGCCCAGCTCTGCTCAGCCTCTGCCACAGCCCTTCTGCACCTGGGAAACCCAGGCAGCAGTTGGGAGCACTTTTGTTTAGCTCGAGTTAGGCCAATTAATGAGCAGCACAATCGAGAGATGGGGGCAATCATCTCAGTCCAGGATGAAAATGTCCATGAGGAAATGAATTCCACCTTCAGGAAGGGATCCTGGCACTGCAGGCAGAGCAGGGGAGGTAAACACAAGGGGAAAACACTGGGTTGCCACCCGCTCTCTGCCCTGGCCACGCATCTCTGGAAAAGGATGACAGGCTCTGGTGCATGACTGACACTGATCATCCCAAGGAGTGATGATCAGAGGAGCAGCAGCTCAGTGTCCCAGCACTGCCTCTCTCACTAGCTTTTGAGAATTTAACTTTGAAATGGGGGGGATCTTCTAAAATGGGGCTTCTCCAACCACTCTCTTTTCCTAAAGCAACCCAGAACAACCTCCCCAAGCTCCATCGGCCGGGTTCCTGCCCCTGTGGCTCACAGCAGCCCCACAACAGCCAGATCAATACCTGCCTCCTCCATTTTAGCAGCAGCATCCTACCGCCCCGGACTGGCAGGAGCAGTGGGTCACAGCCAGAGGGCAGTGAGGAATTCACCGGCCCAAGAGGCACGTGCGAGGGACGGTGACTGACAACTGGGTTTGTAACCGAGAGGCAAGTTGGGTTGTTTTAATTGGGAACGAATTTCCAGCTGCAGCCCTGCCGGTGGTTCTCATTCACCTACAGGATCAGAGCACCAGGCATGAAATGAAACCGGTCCTTTCTCACCCTGTCCCTGCTGAGCAAACCCTGACAAGCTGCCTGCGGAGCCTCCCTGCGCCCCTCACCAAAGCAACGTAACGTTAAACCTACGGTGTTTGCTCTAGCTGTTGGTTAGTTTTCTTCTTCCTTGGAGGCTTCTTCTTCTTGGGCTTGCTGGCGCTCTGACTGCTCTGCTTGTTGTTCACGCCGAAGTGGCCTGCGGAGATATCGCTCTGCAGAAGGTTGACCAGGAGCGGGCTGGTGAGGGTGACGTCTTTATTGACGGGGAACACCGGGTTCTGCCCACAGGAGATCTGGTTCCCGTTCGGGGTCCCGCTGAAGCCTGGGTTGAAGGGCAGCCCGTGGCTGGAGAAGTGACTCCCTGACGTGCCGCTGTTCCCTTGCATCGCCTGCATGTGCGAAGGCAGCATGTTGGGCTGCTGCACGGGAACGTCGGGCAGCATCTGCGTCAAGTTCACGTCGTTGTTTGTTGTGGCGGCAGCATCCCCGAGCTGCTGGGCCATGTGAGGGCCAGGTCCAGTGGGTCTCAGAACTTGCCCCTGCATGCCCATGACCTGCGAGGGGTTACCGTTCCCGGGGCCCTGCTGGGCCATCATCTGCCCGCTGAACTGCACCATGTTCCCTTGCATGGCTGGGGTTGGTCCTCTCATCATTGGAGCTGGCCCCGACATCACATTGGACTGGTTCTGAGCACTGAAAGGCTGCTTGTTTCCTTGCATCTGAGTGGTCATCATCTGCTCCATCATCGAGTTCTGCTGCAACAAGACCTGGCCCTGAGGTCCCATCATCTGGTTGTGTGTAGACATCATCTGCTGGCCCTGCTGAGGCATCATCTGCTTGGGGGGGGTCATCCTCTGCGGAGAAGGACCCAGGTTTTGGTTTTGCGGTGTCACCATCATCTGGCCTTGCGGCATGAGCTGAGTTCGAGACAGAATCATCTGGTTCTGAGGGTTGAGCGATCCCTGAGCCTGAATGTTCACCATCTGCCCTTGAGAGGACACCATCTGCTGGTGCATCCCCATGAGCTGGGACTGTGGTCCTTGCTGTGGCTGGCCCTGCATGCTGCCCATGTTAACGGGCGGCACCGCGCTGGCACCAGCCTGCTGGTTGCTCAGATTTCCATGCAGGCCCATGAGGTTGGTCTGCATCATGTTGGGGGGGCCGTGCGGCACTGGCATCTGGTTTGGAGGAGGTCCAGATCCTTGGCCACCTTAGAAAACAACAAAACAGTCAGTGAGAAACTGCCTGGAGTGGCACCGGCTTCCACAGCTTCTGACCCTGAGGAGTTAACCCAATTCCCTTTTCCTCTCTTCTCCAGGGAGCTGCAGAATCACTGAACATCAGGGATGGGAAGGGACCACGAGAGATCATCCAGTCCCATCCCCCTGCCACAGCAGGATCCCCTAGATCCAGTCACACAGGAACGTGGCCAGGTGGATTTGAAGCGTCTCCAGAGGAGGAGACTCCACAACCCCCCTGGGCAGCCCCTGACAGGGCTCTGGCACCCTCACTGGCAACAAGGTCCTTCTCACACTGATGGGGAACCTCCTCTGGTCCAGCTCACACCCACTGCCCCTTGTCCTGTCACCGGGTGCCCCTGAGCAGAGCCTGGCTCCATCCTCCTGACACCCACCCTTCCCATATTTATAGACATTAATGAGGTCACCCACATTCCCTTCTTCTTCTTTGTGCCAAAATGAGCTCCACACCTTGAGGTTGCTGTACAGTGGGTGACAGAAACCCAAGGGGACACACAGAGCAATGACAGCCTGATGTTATCAGGGGTCCCACAACCCAGGCAAAAGGCTGAATCTCAGAGTGTTGGAATCAGCCATCTGTGAGCCGGGCAGCACCCGTGGCACCGACAGAGGTGCCCTTTCCTGTGCCCCCCGCCCCAGACAAACCTGTGTGCTGCACGGCTTGGCTGGCCGGCAGCTGTGGCGCTCCTCCGCTGTTCACCACTGTTCCAGGCGCTGTGGAAGGCACCTGACCCTGCATGAAGTTCTGGTTAGCCTGGCCTGCAGGGAACCCCGGAGGGAGGCGCTTGGCCATTCCTGGACACAAAAATTCTCTGGTCAGTGAGGGCACCGCACGGCAAGAACACAGGAGAACGGCCCTGACTGCAAGCAAACCTGGGAGTCTGCGCTGCCACAGTACAGGCCTCGGCGCAAAGAGGTTTCACTGCCAACATGCAAAACCCACCGACCATTCCCCTCACCTGTGCCGTGGTTCTGCTACTGCGGCTCAGTCCAAATTGAGCACAAAAGCACCCCCCAGAGAAGGGGACAGGCAGCTCCAACAGGCCCAGTCTGGCACAAAGTCCACACCGAGACCGCAGCCCCTGCCCCTGCAAAACCTGCACTCTGTAAGCACAGAGGGGAAACACGTCAGAGGCCTCAGCGAGAGCTGGGTCGGGGTATCTGAGAGGAGCTGCTCACGATGAGCAAACCGGCGAGCCGAGAGAGGAGCTGCCAGTCTGGCACTGAACTACACAGGCACCAGGGACACAACAGGGATCTCGGATCTCAGCAAGAAGTTCTTTGCTGAGACAGTGGCTGGGCACTGGCAGAGTCTGCCCAGGGAGGTGGTGGGTCCCCATCCACCACAGAGGGGTTTAAATACCGAGTCGCTAGAGCACTTGAGGCTGTGATGTAGGGGGTAGGGAGCTGTTGGGCTGAGGGCTGGGCTTGCTGATCCTGGAGGTCCTTTCCTGCGAGGATGATTCTGATTGACAAATTCCTTCACGGTTAGAGAGGAGCTCTAGGAGCAGTGAGTGAGTGCAGAGGTCTGAGGAGAAAACACGGCCAAAGGGCAATTTAAACATCCCTTGACCTCTCAGTTTTAGGTCAGTGTGGCAGCAAGAGCGCTGGGAACAAGCTGGCGGCAAAGCCAGCCCATCAGGAAGAGATATCCGCAGGCTAGAGAGGAAGAGGCAAAATGACACCTCACTCCTGCAGGAGGAAATGCAGATGGTGACAGAGGGAGCTGAAGAGAGAGGGGCACTGTTCGCTTGTTCTTACTACACTGTCAAAAACCCCCTCCCCACAGAGAGCCCCAAACCAGACCAACCCCTCCCATCTCTGAGTATCCTGAACTGACTTCAAGGCAACAGAGGGATCATGCAGAGGATGACAGGCAGTTACAATCCATTTCCTTCTGCGAGGACCCAGAGCCCACCTGAGGCTATCAGGAATGAAGTGATGCTGATGCTAGTCCAGTCCCACCCACTCTCTGCTCCATCCATGAGCAGATGTTCCCAGAGCCAACGGCCACCTCAGTCTCAACTGCTGTCAGCAGTTCTTACCTCCTAAACCAGGGTGTAAACCTTGTGGACCTTGGTTCTGCTGCTGCATCACCATGAAGTTGGGGGGGACGTTCCCCTGCTGCACCATAGGATTCCGACTCGGAGAACTGACGGGCTGCTGAAACCCCTGGGGGAGGGAGCTGCTCTGAGGGGGCCTTGGTCCCATCTGCTGCTGCGGCTGGTTAACTGTGGGGGATGATGCAGGAGAGCCCTGCTGGAAGGAGGAGGGGGAGGAAGCAGGAGACTTGTTGGTCAGGTGGGGTTGCTGTAGTGGCGTAGGAACCCGGGAGGGCCCTCCCTGGAGGCTTTTCATCTGAGGAGCAGTAAACTGGCCAGGGTTGCTCATCTGGGGAAAGCTGGCATGAGCCTGGGAAGCCTGCTGGCTCCCAAAGGGATACGGAGGAGGAGGGTGAGCAGGAGTCTGCACTGTTGCTAGAGACGGTCTTGCTTGAAGCTGCTGCTGCATTTGTCCAGGCAACGGGGCCTTCTTCCAGCCCTGGTTTACTGTCAACGTACCCAACGCTCCCTGCGTCGGCGGCGGCTGAAGCGCTCCCGAAGGAAGCTGGTTCCAGCCAGTGGGGACTGGGACCTGCGTCGGTGAAGCGAAGGCAGGTCGGATGCCCTGCTGAGGCTGCTGATGCGGCTGCGGAGGACGCGGCTGCAACTGCGTCTGCTGCTGGAGCTGCTGAAAGCTGGTGGAGTTCATGTGCCTGTTCACCGAGACCGACTGCATCGAGTGGAGCTGGGGGGGCAGCGCTCCAGAGGGATGACTCTGCTGCGGGATACTCAGCCCCGACAAGAGCGGGTCCATCGCATCTACAAAACAGCAAAGAGGGAGTGAATGGAAGACCCAACCTTCTGTAGACAAAACCCAGCCCAGCACGACAGAAGCTACATCCTTGCTGGCATCTGCTGATTCTGCTACAAGTTCCTGCTCCAGGGCCCAGGGAGGGCTCCAGAGGAAGAGGAGCTCCAGAAGGCGCAGGGGAAAGGCTGCAGGAGCGCTCCCAGCAGCACCCACTCAGGCCCGTCCCCCGAAGAACAAGACTCCGAGAACATTCTGAGGTCAGACTGGGGCAATCCGCAAGCACCTGGCTGCGAGGACGGCCGAGGAGTTCTTGGCTGCAGTTCGGCACTGGCACCACTTGCCACCATGGAGGAGGGCACGCTTCCGCTCTGGGGCATCATGACAGCCGCGGCGTTGCTCATTCTTATCAAACCTTTCAAAACAAACACGGAAATCCTCAGTCCTGCAGCCTTCACAGAGAACCACCCGGGGTGTACTGGCTGCAGCTAGAGGCAGCTGTTAATCAACACTTCTTGAAGCAGCGCAAGTCCAGAACAGCCTGAGGACACGTCTCTGCCGGAGAACTTGGACCCCCTGCTATGAAACCAGCAAGTTCTCGAGGGAACGAAGCTCGCGGCCGGCCCAGTGAGGATCACAGCAGCAGCTTTCAAAGCCAGCCTTTCTTTAAACGGTTTTTGCTCCCTGTTAAGCAGAGATCTAACCAAGGCTTCAGGCTTCTACAGAGGTGAAACCTCCTTCTCGTTCCTCCTCCTCAGCACCACACACCCCTCTCACATTAACTCTGGCAAAAAACCCTCCCAGGCTTTCTCAGTTGCTTTAAATCTGATTTACTGAGGGAACCATTAACTGTGCCTCACGATCCCAGAGCTCAAATCAATAACACAGCAGCATTTGTTTAGCTCTTGGTAACACGGGGCTGCTGCGGTTCCCAACTGCTCATCAGGTGCATCCAGTGCTCCAAGGTGCAGGTACAACTGCAGCTCTCCATGGGAATCAGTTCTCCACGAGCAGATCCCAGCAGTTTGTTGGGAAATAAAGCAACAGCCCTGCCCCTCCCGCAAGTGCAGTGGATTTAATCAAAGCCCGGCTAATGTTTACACACGAGCCCAAACCACCAAACCCTCCGAGAAACCCCAACCCTACCCCACCTGCCCCACCCACAGCACCCCAGGGTTTGTGGGCAAACCGCAGCGCGCTCCGGGGCTCAGTAGCGGAGAGGAGGTCTGACTGCGCAGAAAGCAGCCGACACAACAGCTACGAGGGCAGTCGGAGCTCTGCCAACAAGAGCTGCTGCCATCAGTGACACTGGGGCATCAGCTGAGTAACAAGCAGGGCAGGCAGAGCTGAAGAGCGGAGCCCCAGCGTGAGTTACCTTGTCCCCCTTGCATGGGGAAGCCCGTCTCCATGCGCAGTGCGTTGCTGGCTCCCAGGGGCCCGTTGATCCGGACATCTTGGCTCCTACTCTGAGTTAAGGCCAAGTTGATAGCACCTTCCCCTAGAAAAGGGCACAGGGTGGGTGAACTGGCCGTCAGACACAGCACACTGACATCTCGGGACACTCAGGAGGTGCCAAGGAAGGACGAACAGACGCCACCTCCGCCACTGCAGAACAACAGCTGTAGGCAGCACCCAACCCTTGTCCGCTGGATCTCAGTTGGAAGGAAAAGCATCACCACAAGCAGCAGTCAGTGCTCTGGGTTTCATGCTGACTGTGGGCTGGGACAATGCTTCAGTGGGACATGTGAACTGTGAAATCGACTGAAAACTGTCTGCAAAAAACTTGGTGTGGAATGATCAGGGGCACGTTTTAGCACTCAAACGTCCTCCAGGTTGTTTCTGGTGCTCAGAGGGCTCTCAGTCATCATTTTTATTACTGAACTACTTCTTGAAAGAAGCCCCGAGCTTCCTGTTCACTGAAGTAATTCTCCAAACCAAATTCTCTGTGGAATCAGAGCTTCTACAACATCACAGAATCCCAGAGCATCAGGGATTGGAAGGGACCTCCAAAGATTAGCCAGTCCAATCCCCCTGCCACAGCAGGATCCCCTAGATCCAGTCCCACAGGAACATGGCCAGGAGTGTTTGAAACACGAGCCAAGTACCCAAAGCTGCTTGCTGACCCCACTGAAATCCTCCCCTGGTGTCTCCGGAAGGAAATGAGGTGCAAAATACCTTCAATTTGAACCGAAAGGATTCCCAGGTCCCGGAGCTGCTGGTTGTTGTTCTGAGCCAGGATGCGCAGGCGCTCGGCGGCCTCGCGGGGGATGTTGAAGGTGACGCGGACGCTGTTCCAGGGCTCGATCTTCTGCACTTTTAACTTGGTGGATTCTTAAAAGAGAAACGGTCAGAGTCAGTAAAACCTGGAAACCGAAGGGTAACAAGTGAACTCTAAAAAAGCAGCTTTAAATGACAAAACAACGGCAGAAACTTGTGCTGAGAGTGGGAGCTCCCACACTCACTCAGAAGAACCCCAGGAAAACTTGGTACAAAGCAACTAACTCGAGAGCAGGATTGTCTCCATGTCGTATGAGCCCCCTGACTACACAAACACCACAGTGAATCACAGAATCACTTGGGTTGGGAAAGACCCCCTGGGACCATCGAGTCCAAACATCAACCCTACTCTACAAGGTCACCCCTAAACCAGATCCCCCAACACCACAGCTGAGTGACTTTTAAACTCATCCAGGGATGGGGACTCAACCACCACCTTGGATGGTCCATTCCTGTGCCTGATCACTCTCTTGATCCAGGAGATCTTGATCTTGGAGAGATCCAGGAAGAATTTCTTCCTCATGTCCAGTCTAACCCTCTGCATCTGTTGCTAATGACCTGTGTAAAGAGCCCAGCACCAGCATCTTCGCAGTGTCCTTTCAGATGGTTGTAGAGAGTGATGAGGTCTTCCCTCAGCCTCTTCTTCCTCAAACTAAACAGCCCCAACTCTCTCCATCTCTCCTCATCACATTGATTCTCTAGCTTCGTTGCCCCTCCTCTGCACTTGCTCCAGCCCCTCGATGTCTCCCTTGGACTGAGGTGCCCAAACTGGACCCAGTACTCAAGGCGCAGCCTCACCAGTGCTGAATCCAGGGGAACAGCCGCTTCCCTCTACTCCTGCTGGGAAGAGCAATCAGTAGAAAGCTCCTCGTATGTCTCACTTTAGCCTTGTCCTTTCTTGAAAACAAACTGGGCAGCGCCGCTGAAATCAGACGGCTGATGATGGAGGTGCCTGGTGAACAATGTGAGTAAGAAACCTGAAGGGCTGGCTGTGCCACAGAGAGAATAATGTGGTTAATGGTTCTATCGAAAGGATCTGTCCTGGGATAAGGATAGTGCTTTAAAAGCTTGGAAATTAATATATTAATATAACCCCCAAGAATTCAAGCAGACATCTGTGTGTCCACAGACACGGCAGCTTCCTTGAGAGAGTCAGCGGATTGTGCTGTCTTGTCTGTTGTTTTCTGGCTCCTCTGGAGCTTTCTCATCATTTCATTTCTCTTGCTACAATCTGTCTGTGTTCTGAAAAGAAGTAGTCTTCAGTTTCCCCTACTTGAGACCTGGAGGATCTGCAGTAGTGTTCTCTCACAGTGAAGCTGAGCTACACAAGAGCACTCAAAGAAGGAACAAGCAAACAAGAGCTGTCAGTTGAAGAACTCCCCACCCCAATGCGTGGAGCTGCCAGATGTATCAGCCAGGAACAGCATCAGAGGGATGAGAGGAGCACAGAGTGATTCCTGACAAAGCTCAGTGCTGTGCAGAGGGGAAAAGTCCTTCTCTGGAGACAGTTTCAAACCCTCCTGGCCACGTTCCTGTGCAACTGGATCTAGGGGATCCTGCTATGGCAGGGGGGTTGGACTGGGTGATCTTTGAAGGTCCCTTCCAGTCCCTAATGACTGGATCTGGGGGATTGGACTGGATGATCTTTCAAGATCCCTTCCAATCCCTCATGGTCTGAGATCCTGTGGTTCAGAGTTCCTTTCAGCTCTCAACACACCCTCCACAAATACCTTCACTTTCTCAAGTGCTCCCGTTGATCTCCACATCCTCCATAGGAGGCGGAGTGGTGGTGGGGGTGATCGTATCGCATTCAGAAGATGTCTGGGCTTTGTGCTTTGTGAAAATCTGTTAAATTTACCCCCATTCTTACAAGATGCAAATTCCTGGGCTGAGAGGAGAAGGAAACTCATGTTTCTTTTCTTTCTCTAATCATCTTTGCTAGTCACAGGGCAGTCGGAATAATATGTTCTCTTTCAAATGTAAACAAAGGGGTAAAAATAGATCTTGGGAGCCTAGAACAGTGGCGAGAAGATCTTTAAATAAAACCCATCGGAATACTCCTATTTTTGAGTTTGCTGCTTTTAAAATAATTCAGCACCTCGTCCTGTCTCCAGAAGCAGCTTTTATCAGATCCAAACCTCAAGGACATTTAATCAGAAAACCTTTGGTGCTATAACTGATAAGATAATAACTGCCTGTAATAACCCGAATCAATCATGTCCAGGTGCACGAGCGCATCCACAGTTGTCTCTGGGATTTGCACTGGGTGCAGATGTCTTCACTCTTGGCCTCTGTTGTTAAATTGCTGCCGCATTTCTCTGCGGAGAAGGCTGCACTTGGTTGATCTATGAAGTGATTCCAAAGAATCCGTTGGCCGTGGCAGTAACTATTTTTCTTTAGGGAAAGCCCCTGGGCTAGAAAGTGAAGCTCAACCAACAAGCAAAACAGTGCCAGACTGGCTTGTGAATGAGAGAGGAGGGAAACCTCAGCACTGGCCAACAGCATCCTAGGGTGGGTCACAAGCAGGGCGGTTAGCAGGTAGAGAGAGAGGTTCTTCTCTACTCTACCCTGGGGAGACCACAGCACGAATCTTGTGTCCAGCTCTGGGCCCCTCAGCTCCAGAAGGACACAGAGCTGCTGGAGAGAGCCCAGTGCAGAGCCAC
>JAOXOE010000848.1:76553-96107 GCA_028565055.1 Phoeniculus purpureus | reverse complement strand
GGAGGTTCCCCATCAGTGTGAGAAGGACCTTCTTGGCAGTGAGGGTGCCAGAGCCCTGGCAGGGGCTGCCCGGGGGGATTGTGGAGTCTCCTTCTGTGGAGATATTTCAAACCCACCTGTGTGACTGGATCTAGGGGATCCTGCTGTGGCAGAGGGATGGGACTGGATGATCTGTTGAGGTCCCTTCCAGTCCCTAATTACTGGATCTAGGGGATCCTGCTGTGGCAGGTGGACTGGACTGGATGATCTCTCGAGGTCCCTTCCAATCCCTGATGCTCTGATCCCGCGATCACCACCAAAACAGCACCGAGCTACTGCAGCTCTGGTGACTTTACCCTGTCTTTGAAAGACTTCCTCTAGCTGAGCTTTAAATGTTACATCCCCCTGGTTATTTTTGTTAACCGTGGTTCCCTAACTTTGCCTTTAAAACTCTGCTGTTGGGTTTGAAAAGGTTATGGTTTCCTTTTTCTGCCTGCCTCCCTCCCCGCTTTTCCTGGTGCAGCCTGGATGCCAGCAGGAGGAAGTGCCCCCTCGCACTGAACTCATCCACAAGCTCTAAATGTTCTCTGCTGAGCTGGGGACAGAAGCGGGTACCTGGCCCCCTGGAAACGCGGGTTCAGGCAGCAGAGATGCGATAGCTCAGGAAACTGAGTGCTGACACTCAGCAGGAGCTTCTGTCCTGGTGAGTCATGGGGCAGATTTGTCACTGTCTTCTCCCACCAAAGTGTTTCCAGATGATCTCTGCTCTCAGAACCAAGGAGGCATCGAACCCTTCAGCACAGAGACACATTTTCCTGGGCAATAGGGGAAGGACCAACTTGTCAATTGGAAAAGGAGACGTTTGGAGCAATTGCACTGGTTTTAAACTTCTTGTTTCCTTCTTTCTTTAAATAGGCGGCTCTGTGCTTGCTGAAGTGTCTCAAAAGGAGCTACAAAACCCAGACCAGGAAAGTCCCTGGTGGTTTTCAAACATCATTTGTACTGAGGGTTTTTTTTAAAAATCAAAAAAGAGAACGATCTAATGAGCAGATCAGTGATAGAGACCCCTATAGAGACCCCTCAGCATCACGACTGCTGCTCAGGATCACCTGTAGAGACCCCTCAGCATCACAACTGCTGCTCAGGATCACCAGTAGAAACCCCTCAGCATCACGACTGCTGCTCAGGATCACCTGTAGAGACCCCTCAGCATCACGACTGCTGCTCAGGATCACCTATAGAGTCCCCTCAGCACCACGACTGCTGCTCAGGATCACCTATAGAGACCCCTCAGCATCACATCTAAGTGACTTTTAAACTCATCCAGGGATGGGGACTCCACCTCCACCCTGGGCAGCCCATCCTCAGGCTCCTTTTTCCCAGCTCCAGAGCCCCAGCTCCCTCAGCCTCTCTGCAGCAGGGAGCTGCTCCCCTCCTTCCATCATCCCTGTGTCTCTGCCCTGGGCTCTCTCCAGCAGCTCTGGGTCCTTCTGGAGCTGAGGGGCCCAGAGCTGGACACGAGATTCCAGCTGTGGTCTCCCCAGGGCAGAGTAGAGCGGGAGAAGGACCTCTCTCCATCTACTAACCGCCCCTGTTCTGATCCACCCAGGGTGCCGTTGGCCTCGTTGGCCACCAGGGCCCCCTGGCCCACAGGCACTCCGTGTTCTGCACACCCTGAGCAGCGGCCCCAGAAGCCTGCCCAGCGCTCACAGCAGCACCAGAAGGAATCGCAAAGACTTCCCCGAGCAGAGCCCAAGATCTGCCTCTCGTGCAGAGATGCTGAGGCCCCCGGCCCCTGCTGCTCCCTTGCCCATCCTACTCAGGGTTTGTCTGTTGCCCTGTGCTTGGGCTGTGGTTACAGCCGGGCTGGCTGCGCTGTCCCAGTCCCCTTTCACAGCCGAGTGTGTTCCTGCAGTGCTGCTGGAACAGACACAACCCCCTCCCAACGCCCCAGGATAAACAGACCCAGACTCACCAAGTTCTGCTCACAGAGGCCGTGGAACTGCTGGAACTTCTGCGACATCAGCAGCTGAGCGCTGCCCACGGCGCTCAGGACTTTGCCTAAGACTGGGGGAGGAGAGGAGAGACCTCAGCTGAGAGACTGCGGGTGCAGCAGGGAGCTCCAGGGGCTCTGGGGCAGCGGAGCTCTCCTGATCCACGGAGTTCCAGAGGCACCCCAGGAGCCAGCTGCTCTCAGGGAAAGCAGATGGACGGCGAAAACCTGGAGCTACCTCTGCCCTCCATCACTGCCCCTGCCAGGGCAGCCCAGCAGCAGACTGAGAACACAACCCCAGAGCTCCCACCAGCAGCAGACCTGCTCCCACTCACCCACCAGAACCATCTCCAACCTGCTCTTACAGAAGGGACCGGCACATGGGCAGCTACAGCCCTTCACACACAGGGCCAGGCTCCTCTGAGCATGCGAATGGCAAAGCCCCGGAGAGGCTTCTCCCCTCCAGAGGCACTGCTGGGACCTACCGTGCCCAGCCCTGCACCTCGGGCAGCGAAGGACCGGTTCCCCTTCTGCCACCGCAGCTCTGCCTGGGCACAGAGCGCAGGGGCACCGCTGCAGGCTGGGCTCTCCCCACGCCCACCGGGTTCTGGGTTACAGAACCTACTGGGAGGCTGCTGGCAGAGGTCACAGCGATGTCACCACCCTGGTCTTGGTGACTTCTCACGCCACAGGCAAAGCCAGAGGAGCCCCTGAGGCAGGGAGAGCCCTGGCACTGCCCGCCCGGCCTGGCAGCCAGGGCAGCTGGACAAGGGGATGAGCCTCAGCAGCCCCAGGGAGCTCGAACTGCCTCACCCTCACCTCACGTTGCTCAGGTGCTAAAAGGCAACGACAAGACAGACTCGAAGCAGAGTCCTCCGCAGCCCAGCGCCCTCCCCTCGCGTCCCTCGGGATCACCGAGGCAGGGATCGCACGGCCGGCAGCAGCGGTTTTGCCAACTCACTGGAGAGCAACGGAAGGAGCCCAGCTGGGGCCAAACCCAACGGACTGAGGCGGCCCTGTGCTCCCGTGTGGGCTCTCGGTGCCTTCAGCACAGAGCCTGGGAGCCCTCCCTCAGCTCCCTGCAAGCACCGGCCCCACGCACTGCAGCCGAGTTCACCCTGCGCCGCCGCCAACTCGGCTTCCACCTGCCTGGAGCCAGGATCTCTGCTGTCGCCGGGACAAAGACCTCCCCAGAGGAACCCGTGTGAGCGGCTGCACCATCCCCTGCAGGACCTGCGTGCTGCAGTGCTGCCCCACCTGCCAGGCGCTGTGACCCTGTGCCTGCCCCTCGCCAGCTCCTGTCCCTCCGTGAGCTGTCAGCACCGGGGCTGATCCAGCCCTTGGTTCTGGCTCCTTCCCCAGGAGGAGCTGCCAAGGCTGCCCCAGCCCAGCGCCCAGAGGCCGCCCGCACCCACCTTCTTCAGAGAGACTGTTCTCTTTGGTCTCCTGGTCCATCTGGCGGCACCAGCCTTCCAAGCGCTCCGTTTCCGCCTGCAGCAGCTTCAGGAACCAGTAGCCATCGCGTCGGCAGGCTCCCGGCTGCGTGGGTTCCGAGGGCGAGGTGGAGGACGTCTCGAGCCAGGGGTCAGGAGGAGGGAGAGAGGAAGGCTCCAGGGCCGGGTCACTGTTTTCTCCATAGGAGAGGTTTCTCTTAATCTGCGAGGGCTTGGCTGGCTGCCTGGTAGCGGCATCAACACCCACGGAGTTGTTGTGCTGGGGGCACTCAGCGAGGCTTCTCTCAGATGATTTACAGCTCGAGTTGTTGGGCTCCTGCGTGTCCGAGTCCGTGTCCTGTTTGGAGGACATGCTGCGCGAGTGGCTGCTCCTGCGGACACCGGAGGCAAGCTCTGAGCGGCGCGAGCCGGCCCGGCCGGCCTCCTGCCACGGGCTGTGCCCGCCCTGCCCCTCCCCACCCGCACGGAGCGCCAGGGCTGCCCACTCACGGCAACGGGCCGCGGGCACGAGAGCGGCAAGTGCCCCCCTCCCTCATTACACCAGGGGCTCCCCCGCGGCGACAGAGCAGGGGATGAGGTCTGGGCGAAGGTGGAGGGAGCGGAAGGGGAGCCAGGAGGCTCGTGGCCTCTCACTTACCGCCACTCGTCCTCTACCTGCACCCCGATGGACTGGAACTTGGTGGCTGGTGCTGGAGGAGGCTCCTCTTTTGCCACCGGCTGCAGGCAGTCAACCTTAGGGAACAGAAGGGAGACAGAACAGGCAGAGGATCGCGCTGCTGGCATCCCCGCAGCGAGACCAGGGGCGCCTCACCCCCTACCCGCACCCCGGCGCCCCCCACCCTCGCGCCGACGGGGGGCGGCTGCCGCAGGAGGGCATCGGGCTCCTGCTCAGGTTCGTGGAGGCCAGCCAGGCTCACGGCCGGACTCGATGGCCTCCGGCTGAGATCCGCCCGCACCTGAGCGCTGGGGCTGTGCTGGGCACCTGCTCCAAGAGCCCCCCGTGCTGGGAAGGGCTGGGTGCCCCCACGGGAGCAGCTGGTGTCAGACACAGGCAAAGGGCCCGAGGGGGCAGTGAGCTGATTAAACCTGACGGCGCCAGCCCCGCTTCCTCCTGCTCGGGGTAAGAGGGTTAGAAGGCCTCAGGAAGGAAATCCGGGCTGCAGGGCAGGTGGCCTGGGAAGCGGCTCAGGACGGGAGGGCAAGCAGAAGGCAGCCTCCCTCTCCAGCGGGGTGCGCTCACCCCTTCGGCGCCTCGTGCCCCGCTAGCCCTGCGGAACAGCCCCTGCCAGCACCCACCCTGCCCAGCTGGGAGCTGCCTCTGCAAACACAGCCGGGGCGGCCCAGAGCCCAGCCCCTGCCTTTGGGCTCCAGCTCCTGCCCGCAGGGAGCAGCTCTGAGGCAGAGCTGGGACAGAGCTCCCAGCTCCCAGCCATCTGCCACTGGGAAACCTGCCCGCAGGACGACGACAAGGAGGAGGAGGAGGAGGAGGAGGGTTCAGCTGCAGGTGACTGGAGTTCTGCTGAGCTGAGGGTGCATTTACCCTGCTCACCGGGTTCTTATTTGCCTGCAACTCCAACAGCTCCTTTCCATCCACTTCACAAAACCTCGGCCTGGGCTGGAAGGGAGCTCAGGGCTCCCTCAGTGCCACCCCTCTGCCAGTGGCAGGGACACTTCTCACCAGGGTGCCCAGAGCCCTGTCCAGCCTGGCCTGGGACAGTGCCAGGGATGGAGCAGCCCCAGCCTCCCCGGGCAGCCAGTCCCAGGGCCTCAGCCGCCTCCCAGGGAGGGGTTTCTGCCCCAGATCTCATCTCAATCTCCCCTCTTTCAGCCTGAACCCAGCCCCCTTGTCCTAGCACCGGGGTCCTTCGGAAGAAGTCCCTGTGCAGCTCTCCTGGAGCCCCTCGAGGCACTGGAAGCTGCTCCGAGGTCTCCCACGTCCCTTCTCTTCTCCAGGCTGCCCAGCCCTGTTTCCAGAGCTCAGCGCTTCCACCAGGGCAGTGACAACCTGCTGGGAGCAGAGGGCAGCAAGAACCGGCTCCCTCCTGCCCACCCCGCAGCGCAGCAGCCCCAGGGTGCGAGAGCAAGGAGAGGCTCCCACTGCTCAGAAGCAGGTTGCCCCAGACCCACGGTGGCAGAGGAGTGGACTGGTGCTGGGATCACCCAGCGCAGAGCCCAGGCTGGGCACTGGGGGCCTCACCCCGTAACCGTGGCCCCACCGCTTTGGGAAACGCTCGGGTTTTGCACTGGGAGACCTCGACCCCCTCTGGCCCGGCAGGGAGAGCTCCCGTGTGGCAGCCCAGGGCAGCAGCAGGGCGCCGGGCACGCAGGGGAGAGCGAGCGGCTCCGTACTTGGATTCCTATAGACGACAGCTTCCTCTTGGGGACGTTCTCCACCCTGGGCTCCTCGCTGGTCAGAGTCCCCTTGTCACTTTTCAAAGCGGCATCTTTCTGGGGGAGCTCCGGAGTCTCCCTGGCCGGAGTGGCGCCGCCGCCGCCGCGGGTGACGCTGGGCGTGCGGGTGCTGTCCAAGCTGTCCGAGGAGTTGCTGAGCCCCGACTGGCTGGTGACCTCGCTCTTGTGGTCCTGGCTGTCCAGGTAGGTGTCCTGTGCCGACTCGGTGCTGCTCTGCACGGTGACGGAGATGAACGGCTTCGACGTGGTCCGCGGCGGCACGGGAGGAGGAGTCTTTTTATAGGCCACCAGGCATGAGGAACCTGCAGCGGCGGGCGCGGGGCGGGCCGGGGGGAAGAGGCAGAGAGACAGGCACAGCGACAGGGAGAGAAGAAGCAGGTCAGTCACGACATCCCAGTGGAGCCCCCGAGCAGCAGCTGGAGGCAGAGAGAGCCCAGAGGCGGCAGCAGCTCACGCCGGGTCGCCCAAAGCATGAGGGGGAGCGGGAGGCAGAGCCAGAGCCAGCTTGCAAAAGGCGGCGGAAGGAATCCCGCGGCGTGAGAGAGGGGCTGGAAATGGAGAACAGGGACAGCAAAGACCCCCCGCGAGCGCCGCGGCCGCTCTCTCTGGGAGAGCCCAGAGCCGCCCAGGGCCTCCCCTCTGCCTGTCCCCTCAGCTGCCGGGGCTGGACCAGGGTGGTTTTGTCCTACAGAAACGGAAAGAAGCCACGAAGTCGGTTAGACGCTGGCTGCGGGAGCAACGAGCGTCGCCGGGACGCTGCAGGCCAGCAGCGGGGCCACGGCTCCACGACCCCACCGGGCAAGGGTGGGTCCCAGCCGGCACACGGCACTCAGGCCGGTGCCCGTGTGAACGCGGTTGGCCACAGCAAGCAGAGAAGAGCACCCAGCACCGGGGGCCTCACCCCGCTCCTCTCCCTGGCTCAAGTTCATTACCGACAGCCGCCGCGCCCAGGCTCTCCCTCGGCCCAGAGCCCGGACACGCAGTCCTGAGCCCAAAGTCCTCTTCCAGCTGCTGTCCAGGCAGGACAGACGGCACCGGGCAGGGCAAGGCTGGGCCAGCTCCAGCTTGGAAGCATCCCCAGGCTCCTCACTGGGATGTCCCTTCTCCGGGGGCACCAGGTGAGGCGGCACCGCGTGTGCAGCACCTGTTGAACTGCACCCCAGCGCTGACCCGGGCCCGCGGGTGCTGCTCTGCAGTGGGATCTCCCGGGGATCCCACTGCGGCTCGGCTGGAGCACCGTGGGCTTTGCCAGAAGGGAGCCCTGTGGGGCCCAGCCCTGCAAACCAGGAGTGGCCCAAGGGCTACCTGCGGGAGCTACAGGACAGTCAGTGCTCTGAGAGCCCCCACAAGGGAAGGAAACACAAACACAGGAGCCCCCAGCAGCTCCGGCTGCAGCAACTGCACCGGAACCCTCTGCCACCATTGGCCAGGGACCCCAGGCTGCAGCAAGCCCAGACCCCACGGTGCCTGAAAGAGCTTCCGCATCAGACGTCGGCGTGAGCCCCCCGCCCAGAGCAGCCTGTCCTGCACCCCCAGCACAACCCCCAGCTAAGCTTTGGTGCTTCCTGCATCCGAGAGGAGACCGAGGGCGCCAAGAGCATCCGCCTGCTCTTTGCATGGGAGAAAGATGCTGCTGGGCCAAGGGAGCAGCAGGACAGCCCCTGGCTCGGGGTTAGGACAGACTTAACCCTCCAGAGGGCTCCACAGCTGCTCAGGAGCAGCAGCCACAGCCCCCAGCGCGAGGAAAGTAAAGACAGGGAAGGTTTCAGCAGAACCAGCCCGCAGCTCCACCGCTCGCGGGGCCTCCCCAGGCTTGCGGAAGGCAGTGGTCGGCTGCGCTGACGGTGGTTGAGGGCGAGAGGGGGCCCTTCGCAGCCTTCCCTGCAGCACTAGCTGGAGGAAGCAGCCCGTTCCCAAACCGGTTTCTTCCCCAGCACCCCACCTGCAGCTCCTGGGGGCCGGGGCAATCCCTACTGGCTGAGCTGGGGCAGCAGAGCCCAAGGAGCCCTCCCAGCGCCTGGACCAGAGCCGAGTGTCTGGGTTTCCAGCTGAGCAGCGGAATTACCCCGAGGATGGAGGATCAAGCACCCAGCGGTTCAGGACCTGCTCGAGCCCGGGGAAGCCGCAGTCAGCTGTGGAGCCAGGCAGCCCGTCCTCATCCAGGGCAGCAGAGCCCAGCTGCCGCCGTCCTGCTCCTCACAAACCCCTTTGCCATGGCGAGATCTCAAGTGGCCTCATCTCCCCCTCCTCAACCACCCTGCTCCGAAGGGCTCTCCTGCTGCTGCGCAGCCTCGTCTGTCTCTTGAGCCAAGAGCCCAAAACGGCAGGTGGGAACCGGCACCAGCCGCATCTCACCCTGGAGACGCCGGCGGCTGCCACAGGGGTGGAAGGAGCTGGGTTAGAGGCAGCTCCCGAGGGCAAAGGGAACTGGAGCTGCCGCATTCCAGGCAGCCTGACCTCTGGCTTCCACCATCAGCCCAGGAGCCGTCAAGGCCGGAGCTCGAATGACCCGCTGGGTGTCGCGTTTGCAGGGAGCCCGAGTGCGGGCGATCCCCGGCTCACGACTGCTGCTGAAGCCACCCCAGCTCTCCACTGATCTCAGGGCTCTCAGCAGTCACTCCAGAACAAGAGGGTGATGAGAACAGCCTCGATGGCCAAGGGCCTCCCCGGGGGCTGTCTGAGGATCTTGCAGGCGGAAGGAGGAGACACCTCCATCGATCAGAGGCTCTGAGCAGAAATCAGCCCTGGTTTTATCAGTGGTCGGCCAGCACCTCCTGGTGGGGGAAGCCAGGGGACCATCCATGCCCTGCCCTGAGAGAGCCACTGTCTGCCAAGCCCTGAGAAGGAGCCTTGTGCTGGGCAAACGCAACCTCTGCGTGAAGGGGCCGTTCACGGAAGGGCTGTGAACACCCCCCCAGAGCCTTCCGCTCCGCTCTGGGTGGCACCCAGCCCTCAGAAGAGAAGAGATCTCACCTGGCCCTGGACTGGGAACTGCTCCCCACAGGCAGTGGGGCTCCCCCTCGCACCAGCAGCCTGGACTCCCCACACAGGGAGTCAGGGAACACAGAGGCGGCTCTGAGGGCAGGGGGGGCTGCAGCAGAGACCGAGGGAGGGACAGCAGGCTCCTCTCCCACTGAAGCAGCAGGGGGTGACACCCTGGACCCCCACATCCCTGCCTGCAGCAGCGATGGAAGGCGACCAGACCTCACCTGGAGTCCTACCTAGGTCCCTTTTCCTGACCCCAGCAGCTACTTCCCCTTGAGCAGCACCAGCTCCCCTGCGAGATAAGCCAGTGGAGGAGATGCCCCCAGTAACCAGCACCAGTCCTTCCCACACGGACACACTGGCTGCCTCTGGGAGCACCCACCAGCCCACCCACACACGAGTCTGACCCACATTCCAGCTCCCTGTTGGCACAGGCTGTGCCAGGTCTGCAGGCAACACCGCAGCCATCTGCAGAGAGAAAAACCACCACCTCAGCTCCAAGGGAAACACCTATAGCCAGAGCTGCCGCCTCCTCCTCCGCGCCAGTAGCCAGCGCCTCATCTCTGCCAGGGCTGCAGCGCTCGGCATCGAGCTGGGCGAAGCCCTGACCAGGCTCAGCTCCACCTCGGCCACCCCCGTGGGTCTGAGCCAGGCTGGCCGGGCAGCTCTCAGTCACCTCCCTGCTCCTAAGAGCCAAGGGACTGCCCTGTCCTTGCCTGACCACTGCCCGGCACAGTAAGTTCCTGCAGGTTACTGGTTTGGGCTGGGAGGGAGCTCAGGGCTCCCCCAGTGCCAACCCCCTGCCTTGGGCAGCGTGTTACCAGCACCGGGTGCCCGCAGCCCCATCCAAGTGGCCTTTGGGCACTGCTGGGGATGGAGCAGCCACAGCCGCCCCAGGCAGCCTGTTCATTACGGACTGGTTCCATGGCCTGAGCCCCCTCCCGGGAGGGACACCTGCCTCAGATCTCTAACTTCTGCAGCGACCTCCTCTCTTTTAGGTCCAAGATCTCCTCACAGTTGCAGGAACATGAGGAGCTCTGGTACAGCAGAGCTACTCCTCATCCTTTGGGGACCCCACACCCACAGACACCAGTCTGGGCCACGGGAACAGCAGGAGGGTTCACCCCTGAGGGAGGGTGGAGGGGTCACCCCCACCTCGAGAGCACCATTGAAACCCTGCCGAGACCTGCTCAAGAGGGTGCTGAAAGGGCTGCCGGCAGCCAGCAGCCTGTCAACAGGCTGATAACAGGGCCAGGCTGCACTGGTGTCGGCTACAGCCCAGCTCCTAGGGCATCGGCATCAGCTCGGCCCCGAGAGCACCAGCAGCTCTCCAGCAGTCGCAGCTTTGCAGCTGAAAACCCTCGAGGCACGAGAACAATTCGTTTCCCCATCGTTTTATCCAGCACCAAGGTCTCCAGCTGCACTGATCCAGCAAGGAACCGCCGGCAGCTGCTGCTCGCTCTCCCAGGACGCGATCCCAGCTGCGCGAGGGAAGGGCGAGCGCTCGGCGATGCCACCAGCTCCGCCGGAGCACTGAAGAGCCCTTCCCACCCCCAGACGATGAGAAATTCTTCGTGGGCCGAAAACAAACCCCACCCTGCGCCACGGGGCCGGGGGAACGCGCGCCTGTGTCAGCACCCCAGCACCCGGCCCGGGGCTGCCCTTCCACCGCCAGGCAGCCAAGCTCCAGAGAGCTCCCAGCCGGGGAGTCATCGAGGGGGTTGAGCAGCTTGAAGCAGAACCGCTTCCTCGCTGCAGTGGCTACGGGGATGTGGCAGCACCAGGCTGGCGTGGAGGGCCAGAGCCGCCGGGAAAGCCCTGCTCGCCGGGGCCAGGACACGCTCTGCGCCTGGGGGAAAGCTGTTCCACACCCTAATCCTCAGCTTAACGGGGCTTTAGTTACAGGATCGAGAGAGAGTCGCATGCACAAACTCGGCAAGGGCTGCAGCAGGCTGCCCCCTCTCCCACCAGCGTTAAAGCGGACCCTGGGTCCGAGCAGAGCCGGCGGCACCACAACCCTCCCGCCCGGCCTGGAGGAGCAAGGGGAGCCCTTGGAAGTGGAGCAGGCGGCTAAGCAGAGTCCAACCCTCTGATCCTTGGAGCTGCTGCTGGGAAGCCAGCTGGTCCCAGCGCCTGCAAAGGCTGAGCTGACTCTGCCTCCCCAGCAGGGCACAGGGCGACAGGGGTGGATGCCTGGTGCCGCTCACACTGCTCTCCTGGTGGCCACGAGTCCCCAGGCTCCGACTCCCTAGGAATTCCAGACATCACAAGCACTCCCGAACAACGGTCCCCTCCCTGGCCTCCCCAGCGAGAGGAGAGCTGCGGCAAAGCCCTTGGCTTCTGGAAATCAGGAGCCAAACAGGGCGGCTGACAAAGGAGCTGCTGTGCAGGCTCCAGCTCGGCGACACAAGAGCCCAGCAAACCCCGAGTGGGAACCCAGAACCTTCTCCAAGCGCACGTAAGGCTCCAGGATCTCTGCCTTAAACAGCTTCAAGCCACCACCAAGTCTCCAGCCCATTTTACTGGAGGCTCCAAGACACCAAGCTCCTGCCTCACATCCTGAGAAGTCCCTGTAGCCTTCCCAGCCCCAAGCCATGGGTAGGTGTGGGTCCGTGCGCCCAGTCCCCATCTGTTCTCACCCACCTCCTGCAGAAGCTGCTGGAAACACCTTGAAGACCTGGGACTTCTCACTAGGAAAGGGCCAGGGAGGCGACTGAAGAGCTCCATTGCACCCAGGAAGGAGATTCAGTTTCCAGGCAACAAAAGTGAAGGCTCTGGCTCAGCCCTGCTGTTCTCAGGCCATCCTGTCTGTCCTGAACTGGACCTGATGACTGCCTGGCCGTCCACAGAGGGTTGGCAGCACAGCCTTGACTCCAGCGAAGAAATAAATGTCCCTGGCACATCCCCTGCTGCTCCCAGGAACCTGCAGAACATTCTCCTGCACTCAAAGCCTGGAGCCAGGAGCCTCCTTGGCCGTCTCCCACCTTGCTGGCATTTATTTGTCTCCAAGAGGGATTGCAGCGAGCAGCCACCCTGCACGGGCTGACACCGCAGGGGCTACTCCAGCCTTCACCTTAAGTGGCCCCAGACAGAACCACCCAAACCAAAGGTGCAGACCCAGTCCCAGAGCAGCATCTGTGGGGCAGTCGGGCCAGGGCCAGGGCGGGCTGCTGCAGCAGCAGGTCTCCAGCTTTCTGCTCCAAGGGATCAGGACCCTCCATCAGGCAGGGTGCTGGCCCCAGCTGCCCAGAGAGGCTGTGGAGGCTCCTGCTCTGGAGTCATCCCAAACACACCTGGGCTGTTCCTCTGGGATCTGCTCTGGATGACCCCAAAAGGTCCCTTCCAGCCACCCTAGACACAAGGAAACGGTGCTGCCAAGGAAGGGACACAGCTGGGAGGTGACTGCTTCACTCTTGTCCGTTCACTCTCAACCAATTCCATCCCGTCTTCTACACTTCCCTAGAGAGCACCGTCAGGACACCATCCAGCTGAGGCTGCTTGTGCAGCAGGGACAGAGACACCCAGTCGAGTTCCCTGGATCAAGGCCATGACAGAGGAGCTCAGACACACAGACCAGATCCTGGCTTGAGAAACCTCACAATCACGGCTACAGACTAAACCCACAGAGCTCCAGCCCTCGGGAGAAGAAACTGCTCTGAAGTCTCGGCTGCTGGGGTTTAGGTCAGGTCAGTGGAATGGGGTGACTCTGCCAGAGCTGCCCCCGCCAGGCAGCAGAGGACGGCAGAGCAGGGAGAAGCGACCTCAAGGAGCTGCAGAGCAGCAACAGCTGAGACTGCTCCTGTCGTGGCTCAAGTTAACGGGGACCACTACAGCAGCAACCAAGGACGGGCCAACCCGCTCTGAGCGGGAGACTCTGTTCTTCTCCTTGCAGCCGTCTCCAAGGTGCCGGGCGGCGCTGAGGCTGCAAACAGTAACGGGGTATTTTGGATACTGCTGGGTAAACAGACCAGTGTGGCCAGTTATCTAACCGTGGGAACGTCTCCGCGGGCAGGGAGCAGCGGAGCCGGCGCAGGGCGGATCAGCTGGGAGCTCGGCGCCTCTTGCATCACCTCCGTCAGGGGACTCGGTCCAGGAGCCCCCGACACTGGATCACGCTGCCGGACACTCTGGGAAGTGCCACCTCCCGCGGGCACCACAGACTGCCCCGTCCCGCTGCAGCCACTCACAGGAACAAGGCTGGAGGAGGGATTTCTACACTACCTGCTAATTGCACTAATTGCCAGGAGATCTGAGTCAACTGCTGCAGAGCCTGATGCAAGCCGGGCCTGTAGCAGGGACGCCTGGGCCTGGGGGACAGGGTGTAGCGCCGGGTGAGTCAGCTCGCACGCACCAGGCCACCGCCGGGACAGGGGCTGTGCCCCACTCCCTGCTGCTGCCGCTGTGATCTGTCTGCCAGGGGGGCTCCAGAAGCCGCTCACAGCTCTCAGCAGAACACAGGGAACCTGTGGCTGCTGCACAAGTCAGCACAGCAAGGGGCAGCTGAGACCCACTGGTGGAGCCCACGATGGATGCTGTGATGAGAACGTTAACTCCAGCTGTGGTCATCACGCTCTCCACTGCAAGAGCGCAATGCTCAGGGCTGGGTACAGAAGTCCAGAGAGCCAGGCTCCTTCTCCTCACAGCCACTCAGTGGCTCCCAGCACCCTGGAGCTCGGGGTGTCACCATGCAGTGATCCACAGCCACGGCTCAGTGACGTGCTGGGAGCTGGGGTCTGCAGGATCCGAGGTCCAGGGCAGAAGAGCCCCATAAGGTGGTTTCTCTGGGTCAGGAAGCCAAATGCCTGGCACCGTACAGCACAAACATCAGTGTCTGGTAAACAAAGGGCAGTCCCTCCCGAGAGCCAGGATGGGCTCCCACAGCACCCCCTCCAGAGCTGCTGTCCCACAGGACACCCTGATCTCTGCCTCAGCACAGTCCGTCCCTCCCCCAGGATTGTTCGGCCTGAGAGACCCCTTCAGAAGAGCTCCCTGACCACAGTTAAGGGAGAGAGTTCACAAGGCAGTGCAGAAGGAAGCTCACTGCAGCGGACGGGGACTCTGCACAGGATCAGACTGGGTTGGGCTGGGAGCTCAGAGCTCCCCCAGTGCCAACCCCCCGCCTTGGGCAGCGACACCTCTCACCAGCCCAGGGTGCCCGAAGCGCCATCCAACCTGCCCTTGGACACTGCCAGGGATGATGGAGCAGCCCGTTCCAGGGCCTCAGCCCCCCTCACAGGAAGGGCTGTTGCCCAGCTCTGCAGATACTGAGGGAAGAGCAGGAGTCAAGGGAAACGACAACACGATAGGACTGAGGCCATGGCTGGCAGCCCCCTACTTCTTTCATCGGGAAGTCACATCCTGGGATGTTCCGTCCTTTCCTTGCCCAGGCAGACTGCGGCAGGAACCCTGCTCGGAGCACTGCGAGCAGAGACGAGCACAACCACCCTCACAGCCAGAGCTGGGCTGCAGCCGGCAAACGGCCCCACAGCTCCCCAGCGCAGGGTGTGATCAGGGAACACTCCTCTCAGGAACCTACGAGCTGCTCTAGGGTTGAACTCAGCAGCCCCTGCCAGAAGGAAGAGATCTGCCTTAGGATGTGGTTCTCACACTAGAGGCAAGAGGCCTCCAGACTCTCTCTTCTTGTGGGTGCCTGGTGTAGGATGGCCATCCTCTGGGCCAAGTACGGGAACACGGGTCCCAGCGCCGAGCCCCTGAGCACAGGCAGGTTGGCTGACGCTGCCAGGGAACACGATGCCCCACCGAACTGCAGCGCTCCAGATCACCCTGCCCAAGCCCCCACTTAAGCCCAAGCTTCCCTACACTAAGGTGACCCAGCTGCCCCCTTCCCATCCCTGCTGCACCTGCCTGTGCTGCAGACCCCAACCCCGAGGGACTGCAGCAGGAGCTGGCATCACAGCGCTGGAGCTTGGCTGTTTGAGCCTGAACCCCCTTGTCCCAGCACTGGATCCCTTGGAAAACGTTCCTCTCCAGCTTTCCTGGAGCCCTGTCAGGGACTGGGAGCTGCTCTAAGGTCCCCCCAGAGCCCAGCACCTTCAGGAACACTGGCCCAGATCCTCATGGCCAGGCTACCCAGTACCCATCGGAACGTGCAACCACCTCCCTGCTCTCTGGAAGCCTCTGCCAATGATTGGAACCTGCTGATCTGAGACTCCTAAGGAAGCTCCCTGGTTGTTTGATTGAGGAGACTTCACTGTCAACCTCAGTCTCAAGAGGAAGAGTGACCTCTCCACGTTTTAGGGACAAGCAGAGTCTCTGCAACCAGAGCAGGGCTCCCCTGCTGCGGAGCACAGAGAGCCTCCCCTTCAGCAGACACTGCTGGCCCACTGGAGACACTCCCAGCCCCTGAGCCAGGTCTGAGAGATCTCTCTGCAGCCCCACAAGCAGGATTAAGCAGCAGCCAGGGGTAACACCCCTGAAGCTCCACAGACAGCCCAGCTGCCAGCAGCCGCTCAGGCCAAGGAAAGCAGCTGCCAGCCGCGTTCCTGGCTGCGCTGCCCCTCTCTCTCAAGTTTCCTCGGCGCTGCACAAATCACAGAGCAGCAGAGTCAGCCCCAAACATGCAAATCCTGCTGCCGGGGGTGATTCACATCCCCCAGCCTGTCCCTGCCGGCTACACCAGCTCTTCAATTGAGAGCAGACAAGGGCCACCTCGTGTGCCCGGTGCCGGAGCGGTGCTCACGTCAGAGCCCACACAGGCGCAGACCTTGGGTCACTGGGGTGTCTTCCTTCTCCTTCCTGGGAAAGGACGGACAAGGCCGAGGGAGCAACTGCATTTCCTGAAAGCAAAGGGAAGGGCTCCGGTACCTCCAGCTGCTCACTGAGCGGTGGGTCCTAGAGGTGAAGGGCCAAGCCCAGAGCCCTCCTCGGTCACTGAGCTCTGGCAGCTCAGCTACAGGGCACCTTGAGCCTTCAGAACATTAAACCCCTTCACTTTTAGTCAGCTCAGGATCACCTGCTCCTCTGTACAGCCGCCTGCTCTGAGCACAAACCCACCTGGTTATCCTCCACCCCTGGGTGGTGCCTGCAGGAGCCCCACTCCCCTCTGACCCAGCACAAGCAGCCCCTGCTGCCGTCAGCTCCAGTTCCAAAGGCCGGAGCAGAGCCCCCACGACACAACTGCATCTCCCTCCCTCAGTGGGCCTGGGGTCACAGCCCACAGCTGCTCACAGACTGCCCTGGATGTGGGGGCTGAAGATGCTCCCAGCCCAATCCGCTGGCTCTCCCTGCCCTCTCTCTCAGGCTGGAATCACTTGGCCATTAACAGCCCTGATTTTGGAGAGTCATCCTGCTAATTCCCTGGTGCCCACTCAGCTCCGAGTCCAAGGGGGTGAGGGGGCTCTGCTGCTGGACGCAGGTCAGAGGCTGCAGAGCAGGAAGGCTGCTGCATGTGCAGGGCTGGGACAGAGGAAGGGGGTCTCTGCCTCCCTCCTGCCCTGTGCTCCCCACAAAGCAGCACAACACCGACCCTTTGGCCTTGCAGCAGCAGCCAGGGAAGAACCAAGCGGTGCCCAGAGCTCTGTCACTCACTCTCAAGAGCTGCTCCTGCTCCATCCTCCAGGGTGGGATGATCCCATTTCTCACCAGCAAGAGTTCCTGGCCAGAAGCCGTGGGGAAAGCAGAGCGTCTGGGGATCTCCACAGAAGACTCACTCAGGGGTACAGAAGCAGCCTGCACAGAACTAACTGGGTGCAGGGAATGGGCTACCCAGAGCCCAGCAGTGGAGATCATCTGGTGGTCTGACTGTCTGGGAGACCTGAACGCCAATTATAGTCAAAGTCATCCCTGGCACAAGAACTGAGGCACTGACAGCATCAGATCTTGGGCTTCTCCATGGAATCACCCCAGTTAACCCCTCAGGGTGCACGAGCCCATCTGAGGAGCTCCATGCAGAGCCCAATCCCGACAGGACAAACCATCCCACCGCATCGTGGAGCACAGGAACATGCTGGGGTTAACAATGTCGGGACACAAGAAAGGGCAGAGGGGCTGGTGCCCCTCTCAGAAGGGATCTGCTCCCAGCCTTTAACGGGCACCCCCTGCAGAACTGTGTTAGGGAAAACTTCACCCTGCCCATCCCATTTCATCCTTCCCTACCCTTCTACCAGTCTTAGTTATCCAGAGGCCTCAGGGTGCTGCTCCGCAGCCCTTGTGGCCACCAGGGCTGACGTGACGGGTGTCAGGGGAGACCTACAGCATCTCCTACCTCCGAGGGTTTGGTTACAGACAGGTCTGAGCAGCTCTGGCCCCACGCAGAGCTCTTTCAGGATCAACAGCACCACAGTCACATTTCCCCCCTAAAGAGACCATTTAACAGGGGTTCCGAAGGCCACAACAAGGTGATAAGCACTTTGTCTTCCTGCTCCAAGCTGCCGCAGCCTCCCATCAGAGCCCTCAGCAATCCAGGAGATAAATTAGGAAAAGAAGAGGAATCTGTCAGCAGAGCTGCTGGGAAACAAGTTTTGATCCTTTCAGGACAGCAGCCAGAAATTTATCTTCCCCTGACAAAGCCAACTTGTTTCAGCTTCCGCATTACAAGGAACTTTATCCCCGTTGTCTGAACACAAGGCTGCTCCCGACAAGCGAGGCACGAGGCTGGCGCTGCCCTGCCAGCCCGGCGGATTCCAGCTCCCCGCAGAGCCCAGCCAGGAAGCCCTGCTGAGCACCCAACCTCACGCCCAGGAAGGCGCTGCACGAGGCAGAACACATCCTGGCTCGGGAACGGAGAGGAGAGTCTGGCAGAGAGCAGCGTGAGCCCACAAAGGAAGCCCCTTCTCCGCTGAGCTCGGACCTGAGGCGCTGCTGCTGCCTTTCACACTCTCATCACACAGAAAGACCATTCGGTCCCATCCCCCTGCCACAGCAGGACCCCCTAGATCCAGTCACACAGGAACGTGCCCAGGGGGGTTTTAAACATCCCCAGAGAAGGAGACTCCACAACCCCCCTGGGCAGCCCCTGCCAGGGCTCTGGCAACCTCACTGCCAAGAAGGTCCTTCTCACACTGATGGGGAACCTCCTCTGCTCCAGCTCAAACTCACTGCCCCTTGCACTCAAGGCTTCCCCTAGGTGCTGCTTATTCAGCCTCCAGGAGCTCCCGGTGCAGCTGGTGGGTGGCCGAAGTGACTGTGGGTGGACGTGGACATGGGTGCTCAGCTCTCAGCGCAGCTCAGCTCACCCCGTTCTCTCTCACGAGGTCTCTGCCCCGTTCACAGACAGCTGAGCTGCGTCCAAACCGGCTGCCAGACGACTGTAAACAGCCCGGCACCGTCACCTCGGCCGGTGACCCGTTACCCACGGCTCAGCCCCGCTGCAATGTCAGCAGCGAGTCAGCACACAGGATGGGGCCTCCTCACCCTTCGCTCCATCCTGCTGAGCTCTGCTTCGGCTCTGCTTCCTCTGAGCTCACCCAGCCTGTCCGACGCAGGAGCTGTTAGCCCAGGGATGGCTCCTGCTGGCCATGTGGCACTTGGGGATGATCCAGGACAGACAACCCTCCTGACCCACTCTCACAAAGCTGTCAGCTTGCCAAAACCCACTGAGAAACAGCCTCGCTGAGGGCTCTGCTCTCAGATCCGTGACCTCAACCCCTGTGCTCTGCAGAGGAGCTCAAGGCTCCTGCCGCTGCCTCTCGCTTTCCCTGCTCTACTGTGCACGAGCGGCCAGGAAAGCAGCAGAGCTGGAACTGAGACCTGTGTGTCAGGGCAGGCTGCTGGGGAAACACCAGCTGAGACACCCACAGCCAGAAGCAGAAGACACACAGAGCTGCAGCTGTTTGATGTGATGGGAAATGTCTTCGTGGTGAGTGCCAGAGCCCTGGCAGGGGCTGCCCAGGGGGGTTGTGGAGTCTCCTTCTCTGGAGACATTTCAAACCCTCCTGGTCCTGTTCCTGTGCGACTGGATCTAGGGGATCCTGCTGTGTTGGTGGGATGGGCCTGGGTGATCTTTGGAGGTCCCTTCCAACCTCTAATGTTCCGGATTCTGTGGTTCCCTTCCTGACACCCAGAAACATTGAAGGGGTTCGACTCCTCATCCCAGGGAAGCAAGACAAACAGGGCAGAGGAAAGGGTGTGAGAAGAACCCCAGGAAAGGAAGAGATTTGCCAGTATCAGCCGCAGAGGATGCCCTGGGCAGGTTTCATTTAGACCCAGTGAGATTTGGGCAAAGGGGTTATCTCCTGCAGAGAGGCACCTGACAGCGGGGCCATATCTTAATCTAAGTCAGTTGCCTTCCACGCTGGCACCTGGGCTTTTATCTTGAGCAATCACAGAAGATGGTGGCCTGGGGCATCCAGATTTGCATTTGCCAGTTGGCTAAAGCATAGGTCAGGGTTTTACAGCTCTCACAGGTCGCTGCTTTATCCCTTTATCCTGTTTTATACAGGATCTTCCTGCTCGAAGGGACTGAAGCCACAGGGTGCTCCAGACCCTAAACACACACCAGCCACGAATCACAGAATCCCAGAACACTGGGATGGGAAGGGACCTCCAAATATCATCCAGTCCCATCCCTCTGCCACACCTGGATCCCCTAGATCCATTAGGGGTTGGAAGGGACCTCAAAAGATCACCCAGTCCCGTCCCCCTGCCACAGCAGATCCCCTAGATCCAGTCACACAGGAACATGGCCAGGAGGGTCTTAAACATCTCCAGAGAAGGAGACTCCACAACCCCCCTGGGCAGCCCCTGCCAGGGCTCTGGCACCCTCACTGCCAA
>JAOXOE010000848.1:36589-56142 GCA_028565055.1 Phoeniculus purpureus | reverse complement strand
ACCCCTGGGACCATCCAGTCCAACCACCAGCCATCACTCAGGTTGGAGAAGACCCCTGGGACCATCCAGTCCAACCACCAGCCATCACTCAGGTTGGAGAAGACCCCTGGGACCATCCAGTCCAACCAGTAGCCATCATTCAGGTTGGAGAAGACCCCTGGGACCATCCAGTCCAACCATTAGCCATCACTCAGGTTGGAGAAGACCCCTGGGACCATCCAGTCCAACCCCCAGCCCCGCTCCACAAGGTCACCCCTAAACCAGCTCCCCCAACACCACATCTGAGTGACTTCTAAGCCCCTCCAGGGCTGGAGGCTGAACCCCCACCCGGGGCAGCCCGGTCCAGCGGCCGAGTCCTTCCGAAGGAAGAAGCCCCGGTGCTGAGGGGCTGCAGTCGCCCTCCGGAGCCCCGAGGCAAGGCCGAGCCGGCGGCAAACGCGCAGGCGGGTTTATTAATAGCCAGCGGGCTCGGCACGGCGCTGAGGGAGCCACCGCCGCTCGCCCTGGCCCCGCTCGGAGCCGGGGTGGGGGTGACGTGGCTCTGCCCACCCCCGGTGCCAGCGCTCCCCGCATCAGCAGGAACACGCGTGCGGTGGCGCTCGGCGAGGAGGGGCCGCCGGCTGCCGTGGCGCCGCGTTAGTGATGCGTCAAAGGGCTCGGAATCTGAGCGGGGCTAAAAATAGGCGCCTGGCACAAGCCCCTGCCCCCCGCCGGAGGGGATCTGGGCTCCAGGGGCAGAGCCAGGGGCGGGCGACACCGCTGAGGGGCTCCCGAGCGGCCCCCGTGGGGCCGGAGCCACCCGGAGCTTCCCGCTGAGACGGGCGACCTGCAGCCCGTCTGGGGTGCAGGGGAAGGGCCGGGGCAGCGATGGAGGGTCACTGCCCTTTGGCACCCGCCGCGGTCTCCGTGCAGGCGCCGGGCATCAGGGCACAGGCTGGCGACAGCCCGGGGGCTGCTCAGCTCGCCTGAGGAGCGGCTCAGGGGACCCTCCGGGAGCAGCCCCGGAGCTGGAGGGCTGCCTGCAGAGCCTCCCTTGAGAGCCTGAGGGGCAGGAGGCTCTGCCTGGCCTCCTGTGCCAGCCCCAGGCCAGGGCTGCAGGCAGGGACCGCCAGGAGGGCAGGGACGGGCTCTGTGCCCTGGGTGCCAGGGGCGCAGCTTAGGGAGGCGCTTGCTGAGCTCAGGGCAGAGGCTCTCGGTCGCCTAAGGGTCCCGAGGAAGGCGGGTGGGTGCAGGAGTTGGGGAGGCGGGCCCCGAGGAGCTAGGCAGGGCCAGTGGCTCCAGGAGCGGCTGGGCGGGCCCGGCCGGGCACCGCCTGCGGTTGGGATGCGGGATGGAGGCGCCCTCCATTAGCGCCGGGGCCGGGGGGCAGCAGGCGGGGCAGGAGCAGCAGCCCCCCGTGCCAGCCCTGGCAGAGCTCAGCCGGGCTCGTGTGCCGGGAGCCGCGGGAGAACTTCCTTTGTCTCGAAGTGGGTCAGCGCGGAGCCGTGACGTTACTATAGCGATCGCCGCGGTTTCATAACTCCCCTTCCGCGGCGGCGGCTCCCTCCCTCCTCAGCCCCCCAGCCTGATGCCACCAGCCCCGCGGGTCCCTGGCACCCCTGCGGAGCCCCGTGGGCTGTGCCCTACCTCTTAGCGCTCGCTGGGCTGGGGGTCTAGAGCAGGTTCAGCATCCTGAGCACCGAGTCCGTCTGGGCTGCAGAGCTGCCTGTCCCTCATGAAGACCTGCTGGGCACAGAGAGAAGGGAGAACGTCCTCAGCTCGCAGAGGGCAGTGGCAGAGCCTGGTGCCCAGGGTCCCAGCCCACAGCCCCGGGGACAGGCTGGCACCAGGGGACAGCAGGTCCTCTGCACCAAGGGGCCAGGCGGGTGTGGACCTGTCTGGAGAGGCAGAGAGTCCCCAGGAATCCTCCGGGTTGGAAACGACCTTCAGTAGCCCAACCGTCTGCCCTACAGCCCCCAGCCACCGACCCATCTCCTGAGACCCTCTGGCTGCCCGTGTGCTGAGCCCCTGCAGGGACGGTGCCTCCCTGCCACACCAGTGCTGCACTGGGAGCTCCAGCAGAGCTCCTGCAGGGCAGCTGGGACCCTCTGCGTCACCAAACGGGGTCCCTGGGGCTCCTGGATCTCCCCAGCTCTGCTCTGTGCTCCTCACTGAGAGCTGCTCCCATGTGGCTGCACCTTTGCAAGGGGTGGGAGACACAGAGCCCACCGAGAAGGGCCTGCGGCGAAGCCGAACCAGGGCTGGCCGTGCTGGTTTGGCTGGCCTGGCCCACAGTGCTCCCAGCTCTCAGTACCCTGTGCTGCCCCACCAGCAGCTCCTCAGGATGTTCTGGGCTGGTACCGGGCAGCTGGTGGGTTGGCTCTGCTCTGCTCTGCTCCTCAGGGCTGCTCCCATCAGTGCCCTCATTGGGCAGGGGAGGACCCAGAGCCACAGGAGCTCCATCATCCAGAGGAGCTCTGGGAGGAAGAGGAGCCCCAGCAGCCAGAGGAGCTGTGCAGGTGCCTGCCCTCAGAGGATGAGTAATTCCCTCCGAGGCCTGTAAGGAGCCCCTCATCATTAGGGAGGCAGCTGCTCCTTCCTCAGCAAACGGCTCCTTCAGGGAGGAGTCTGGCTGCACCTGCTGAGGGGGAGAAGACCCTTCCCAGGGGGTTGGGTCACAGCTCCCCAGTCCCTGCTGGGCTTGTGCAGATCAGGGGTCAGGGCTGAGCACCCAGCAGAGGGGTCCCTTGCTGCTCCCAGGCTTTTGGGGGGCTGTGTCCAGAGCACCCAGCGACTGGCTCTGCTCACTCACAGACAGGGACACCCTTCTGCATCCTGCACCCTGCTCAGCTCTTTGCTTTGCCCTGACACCCTCCCCAGCTCCCTCTCTGACAGGGTTGGGCTCCCTGCTCCTGAAGCTGCTGAGGGTCTCTCCCAGCTGAAGAGACTGTGACTCTCCCAGTGGGTCTCCGGATGAGGCGGCTTCTCTCCTCTGTCACGACCTGCCCTGCCCCTGGCACTCGCAGGGAGCCCAGTGGATCCTTGAAATCAAATCCTGCAGCTGAGAGCTGCTCCGGGAGCAAAGTGCAGAGAGAAGCTCCCCCTGCCCCTCTGCTCACTGTGTCTGTGGGGAGCAAACGGCTTCCAGCACAGGCTGGAAACGGCCCCAGAAGAGGTTTTGGTTGGCCCTGGGGACAAACTTCACCCTGGGAAGGGCCCTTGGCAGAGGCTGCCCAGGGAGGGCGTTGAATGGCCATCCCTGGCCGTGGAGATCTGGAGCTCAGGGACAGGGTTTGGGGTGCGTTGGGACAGCTGGGCTCAGGGTTGGGCTGGCCGGGCTGGGAGATCGGTCCCAACCAGAGCGACCCTGTGATTCCACCGCTGTCCCCACACTGCTCTCCCCAGACCCAGCGCTGCCCTCCCGGGCTCCCGAGCTGAGCCCGGGCTCGGGACGGCCCCAGACGGCCTCCAGCCCTCCCACACGAGGGCCCGGGGAGCAGCACCGGCGGCGCCACTCTCCGGCACCACGAGGCTGGTTTGTCTCCCCGACTCCCTTCCCCAGCCGGAGCTGCGCAAACGACAACAGCCACAGGGGAAGGAAGGGGTGGCCCCGCGATGATTAACGGGGCTGGCGCTGCCCGCGGAGCACTAGACACGGGAAGGGACCTCAGAAGATCACCCAGTCCAAGCCCCCTGCCACAAGCAGCCCCGAGCCCCGGTGAGAGCCGCTGGCAGCGGTGATGTCCCCTCTCCGAGCCCAGCGGAGCCGCCTTCGGGTTGTCGGGGTTGTGGTCTCCCTGCACAGAGCCCCTCGGACTCCTTCTCCTCGCTGAGTAGGATTCGACACCGGTGGTCTCTCTCCGGACCATAAAAATACCCCGATGGGTCCCGTCTGCTGGCAGTGGGTCCCCTACCCTAAACAACAGGCATCAGGGCTCGGAGTCCAGGCTCTGGGGCGCAGGACCCACTCAGACGAGTGGAACCATCCCCTTCCCTCGCTCATCAGGAAAGAAACCCTCCTCTGATGCCAGAGCATCGCCCCTCTCCGCTGGCACCGATGCAGGGGGGAGCCCGTCGGGCTGAGCATCGGAGCCGCCAGTGCCAGTGACTCACGGAGCAGGAGCCGCTGCTCCCGCAGGGCTCCTTCGCTGCCAGCAATTAGCGGCTCCATTCATCCCAGCTGGAGACTGGGAGAGGCTGCGCGATGGCTCCGAGCTGCTTCCACGCCCCGCTCGCCCCTGGCTCCCAACCGCTTTCGTTGCGCTCGGAGCAGCGAGAGAGTCACCGACTCCCAGTGGGTGACGTGGGAACGGTGCGGGGAGACCCCGCTGTGGCCAAGGGGTCCGTGGGCTGCTCCCAGCTCCCCTCAGACACAGCCTGGGGCTTCCGCGGGGCAGAGCGGGGAAGCCCCAGCCCCGGGCGGGCGCCGCTGCTGCCATGGATGCCTCACGGACCCGCGCGGGGACCCACAGGGAAACCCCTCGGCTCCCTTCCACGTCCGTCCCGAGGGAGCATCGGGCTCAGCTCCTGTGTCCTATGGGCAGTTGCTCCTGATGCCTCTGCCCCGGGTCTCCAGTAAAAGCAGAGGCAGAGCCCCGTCCCCGCTTCTGGTGGCCCAGCAGGCACCACCGCAGGGATCGTTTCACGAGGAACTAAGCCATCGGCTCTGTGGGGAGCTGGGATTCCCTGCAAGGGGCTTCAGGAGCTGGGAAGCAGCCCCTCACCCTCGGGCCCCGCTCTCACCCTTCACTGCCACTATTCTGCTGACTCAGCAACCCCGCAGCCCCGCTGCCCCCAGACTCACCCCCGGGACCCTCCCCGTGGGATCTGCTCCCGCACACGAACCCCGAGATAACTCCAGCTGCTCGGGCCAGCTCCCTTCCAACACCTCAGTGCTCTCCCAGAGCCCTGGGAGGTGCTGGCAGAGCACCGGTGCTCCAGTCCCTTCCCCAGCCTCGCTGCCCTTTTCTGGCCTCTCTCCATCCCCTCAGGGAGGTGCCCAGACCTGACCCCAGCACTCGAGGTGGCACCTCACGAGTGGGTGACCCTGTGGGTGCTTCGCTGGTCATGGTGGTCACTGAGGCTGTGGGACCCCATGGGAGCTGTGGGACCCTGATGCAGCATCCACAGCCCACCCACTCTCATAGGGGAGGTCCCAGTCACCAGTGAGCCCAGAGATCACCCAGTGCCCAGCAAAGCTCAGTGATCACTGGTGCCATTTCCACTGCCCTAAGGACTGGGGCATCCAACCCCCTGCCCAGAGCCACCCCACACACCACTGCACCCTTACAATGAGCTGTTCCAGTAGGAACCCCCCAGGCCTGGGCCTCCCTGTGGGTGTCCTGGGAGCACCCCCGAGGACCCCCTGCACAGGGGTGGGTGCTGGCGAAGAGCCTGAGTGCCCACGTGGGCACACAGCTGAGTGCCCACCCCTGCCCCGCTCTCTCCTGCGGACGCCAGCAGCTCTGCACAGCCGCGTTCGTCTCTTCTCCTTCTCGAGGAGGAAAGAACCCACGGAGCAGAGCGGGCGCTCGCTCAGCCGTTGCCAGGCGAGAAGCCCACACAACCACCGGGGAAGGCTCCTGGTGCCTGCACAGCGGCTGCTCCCCGGCGCAGCCCCAAAACCCGCCCCAAAATAGCTCCTTCCCCCCGGCCCGCAGCCTCGACCCTTCACTTCTTGCAGCCAGAGCCGGTCTCCGTGTGGCTCCTGCTCACCCCAAAGCCGTCCCTGCGCCAGTTGCAGGGGGGGGCAGAGCTCGTTTCCAGCCCATCTGGTACCGAATCTCCCCGACGTAGAGAACCCTGAGGCTTGGGTCATCACCAAGGGAAGCCCCGTCCATGGGCTCTGAGCCTGGGGGGCTCCTCACTGCCCACCATCCACCCCAGAGCATGGAAGTGCTGTGTGCTGCTCCCCCAGAGGACAACCCCCTGAGGTCCCACCACCCCAACACCCAGGGTTGCCCGTGGCGGCGCAGGGCTGGCAGGAGGCGCTCCAGCCACGGGCTCTGCCCTTGTGTCCCGGTCGCCAAAGGAGCAGGATGGATGAGCTGGAGATGCTGTCCCTCTGCTGGAGCTTCAGGTCCTGCCTGGCCAGCTGTGCATCACAGGACCCTGACTAACGTGGGCTAGCCAGACCCTTCCTGCTGGGGCCTGCAGCCGGCCCGGCTGCTGCTCCCCCTCTTGTCCTTTAAGCTGGGAATGCGGGTGATTCCCCCGGGGAGGTGCCCTAGGTGCTGCTGGGCAGCCACCAGTGTGTCCCCAGGCTGCCCCTCTCTCCTGCCCTGGGCTGGAGGGCACCAGGAGCTCGGTGCCTGGAGGGTAACTCAGCCCTGCTGGGGTTGAAGCAGAGCTGGAGGTGGCCCCGGAGCAGAGGTGCCCCATGAGGATCTCACCCCAATTCATACCCAGGGTGATCCTGGATTTCCATCACTTCCCCGGAGCAGCCCCACTGTCCAGCTCTGCCCCAGCAGGAACTGGGGTCCCGCTGGGCTGCACCAGTCCCTTCCCCAGCCAAGGCTCTGTGCAGTGGGGTCCTGTAGGGTTCTCCCTGCACCCCAACAGCTGAACCAGCAGCTGCTCTGTGGAGTCTAGGGGGCAATTTGGGGTTCAAAGGGATGTTCAGCTCAGGCAGCCCCATCAGTCCCGCTCCCTGCAGAGCTGCCTCTCAGCACCCCCACCCCTTCACTTCCGAGGCTCCAGCCCTGCCTGGGCTCTGGACTGTCAGCTGGGGCAGAGTGTGGGGCTGGCAGGGCCTCCTGTGCCCTCGGGTGACTCTCCCAGCAGCCGGGGAAAGGCATCCCAGAGCCTGGGCGAAGCTGGCAGTTGACAGGGTGATGCTAAAAGGGACAATCAAAAGGCACCGGGGCCGGTGTCACTCCTCATTTAATCCTGATGGATCTGCTCCGGCGCCGGGTGAAGTGGGCTGTGAACACCAGCACCTTCCCTTCGGGCTCCACTGGGGCCATGATCCGGGGCTGCTCCTGCACTGCCTCTGCTCTGCAGCCTGAGACGCGGGGGCAGGGGCACCGCTGCGGCACCAGGGTGAACCTGAACCCAGTCACTGGGCTGGGCTGGGAGGGGGCTCAGTGCTCCCCCAGTGCCAACCCCCTGCCAGGGGCAGCGACACCTCTCCCCAGCCCAGGGTGCCCCCACCTGCCTTTGACTCTGCCAGGGCTGGAGCAGCCTCCCAGCACATCTTGGGGCACCCAGCACCACACACCAAGGGTCCCCCGTCCATCCCAGCACCACACACCGAGGGTCCCCCGTCCATCCCAGCACCACACACCAAGGCTCCCCTGTCCATCCCACTCTGGCACTGCCCTGGTGCTGCAACCCAGCAGCCCAGAGCCCAGTGGCACCAGCCCGGGGGAGCCCAGTGGGTGCCCATGGGGAGCTTTGGACTCGGCCATTGGGGAGCAGCTCTGTGCAGAGGCAGCGGCACCGGGAGCCCAAATTAGCTGCTCCGGGCTCTCTCTGTGGTTCTGACAGCCGGTGCCAAATTTATTCCCCAGCGCCGCGTGGAAATGTCAGCGAGCCGGTCGGAAGGAGCCGGGTACACGCTCCCTCGGAAATAGAACCCAGCAGATGGGAGGAGGATGATTAGGCGGCTTCCAAGCTGCCAAATTCCTTGTGCTGCAGCTAAAAACCTTCCCCAAAAACGTCCCAGCCCAGCCCCCGGTGCTGCTGAGCTCCCGGGGCTGCTCCCAGGGCTGCTCCCGGGGCTGCTCTGCTGTGCCCCTGGGTGAGAGAAGGGCTCCGCTGCCAGTGCAGCCCCAGCGCCACTGCCCCAGTGCCAGCCCAGTGTCAGTCCCACTGCCCCACTGCCAACTCCACAGCCCTAATGCCAGCCCCAGTGCCAGCTCCACTGCTATCCCCATGGCCAGTCCAGTGCCAACCCCCATTACCCTAGTGCCAAGTCTACTGCCAGTCCCAGGGCCAGCTCCAGTGCCAGCCCCACTGCCAGCCCAGTGTCAACCCCCATTACCCTAGTGCCAAGTCTACTGCCAGCCCCAGGGCCAGCTCCAGTGCCAGCTCCACTGCTATCCCCATGGGCAGTCCAGTGGCAGCTCAGTGCCCCAGTGGCAGCCCCAGTGGCAGCCCCAGTGGCAGCCCACTCGCTGCCGAGCAGCGGGTGGGAGGTTTCTCTCTGCATTGCAAATCCCGGGGAGCCGAGCACTGCAGTGCTGCCGGGAGGAAAACAACTGCTCTGGAGACGGGAGCTGAGGGGGTCGAGCTGCTCCCGCACCTTCTCCTGCCTGGGGAGGGGCCGGATGGGTCCCCAGCAGAGCCCAGCCAGCAGCAGGAGCCACCCTAGCGTCCTGTCCCTGTACCCTGGCCCCGAAAGCCCCAGCTCAGAGCTGGGGAGCTGGAGCAGAGGAGAAGGCAGAGAGGAGGAGGTTCCCAGCACGGAGCAGCCGGCTGGCAGCAGGGCAGGAGCCGTGGGGCCAGAGCCCTCCTGGGGGGTGTTGGTGCCAACAGCGGGCAGCAGCATCACTGGATTTCTGCGCAGCCCCTCTGCCAGAGCAGCTGGGGGGACCCAGGCCCAGGGTGCTGGGCAAGCTGCTCCCTCCTGCCTGGGGACTGCGCCCTGAACCCCCAAACCCAGCCCCACTCACTCCCACAGGAGCACTCTGATGCTTCGAGCTGCTCAGGCCACCCACAGCCCAACCCACGGGAGTCTCTCCACCCGAGCACAGCTCCCACAGCCAGCACGACCCCACAGCAGCTCCCTCAGCCCACACACGGCTCTGCTGGGCTACGATGATCCTTTGGGAACCCAGAGACAAACCAGCCCTGCGTTGGCTGGGGCACAAGACCCCCCATCACCGGGTTTGTGGAGCTGCTTTACCCAGCCTGGAGCTGGGTCTGCAGAGGTCTGGGGCTCCTGTGCCCAGGAGAGGTGGGCAGGGACTGGGCACAGAGCCATCCTGCAGGCTCTTGGCCTTTTCTTCCTCACAAGATGCAGAAGGGAAGGAAGAAGGGGAAAAGCACCCCCAGCCAAACAGCACAAACCCGGCTGCCGCTGCAGCTCCTGCCCTGAAGAGGCACTGACGGGCAGCCCAGGGGGTCCCTCGGTGGCCCCAGGCCGACCTGTGCCAGCTGCGGCTGGGAAGGGGCTCTGGAGAGGGACTGAGGAGCAGCTGGGAAGGGGAAGAGCCCACTGGCATCGCCTCAGCCGCTGCCCAGTGCTGCAGCCGTTGCCCCAAACAGACACCACCACGACCTTCCCCACCCCAGACACCCCAAAGTCCTCTGGCCACTGCCTGCCCCACAGCACCGAGGCCGTGCCAGCACCTCCCCCCAGCTTACACCAGTTCAGTCCAGCTCGCCCAGACAGAGCCGTCTCCCCCCAGCCTGCCAGCAGCACCCCTGTTCCCTTGGTGGGTGCTCAGGCTCTACCTTCCCCTCAGAGGCACCAGCACCCCAGGAGAGCACCCCAAGGTTTCCATCGCCACAGGCTGCTCTCGCCTGTCGCCCCCAGAGCAGCACCGTGACCCCGCGGGGTCCTGCCCCACACCCTGCCCCAGGGTACCCCAGCACTCACAGTCCGGACGCTGCTCTCGGCGGTGACTCCTGTGCCGGGGCGCTGCTGTCATCCACGAGCTGGAGGACGCTGGTGGCCCTGGCGCTGGCCACGGGGTGGGCAGGGGCCCAGCTCAGCGGGCTCCTTGGGCTGGGGAAGGCAGAGACCACAGTGAGTCCAGGGAGCCGCAGACTGACCTCAGACCCATCGGTCCCCATCATACCCCTCCAGTCCTCCCCATCCACAGGTCCCGACCACAAGGGAAGGGTCCGGCAGAGATGCCCCTGCCCCGCAGCACCAGAGGCATCACCCATCCGCTTCAGAGCGGCACCCCCAGAGCCTCCCCTTTCCACCCTGAGACACTCTGAGTGGGGCTGACCCCCAGAGCACCCGTGGGGAGCACTGGGAGAGCCCTGCCAGTCCCTCGGCAGAGCGAGAGGCGGAGGCGGGGCTCAGCAGGGGCACAAGTCCATCCCTGGCTGTGGAACCAGGAGCTCCTCAGGGAATGCCCCTCTGCCACGGATCAGTGGTTGCCTGGTGGCCACCCTGCTGAGATCGAAGCCTCTCACCCCTGCTGGGGTCCTGCTGGAAGGGACTCTGGGGTCTCGGCGGCTGTCAGAGACCAAACACTGGCCCCCAGTTGATGGAGGTGCCCGGGAAGGCACCGGTGACCAACCTCCCTGCTCTAGAGAAACCTCTGTCCTTGCTGCTGGCGAGCTCGGGGGTCACAGGGCTCCCCGGGGAGGAGAAGCGTGGTTTGAGCCATGGAAATGGCCAGGGTGCCCCCAGGCTGCAGCCTCCCCCTGCTCCCCGGCCCCCCAGAGCAGCACCGGGCACCGCCTGCCCCGGCACTGGGAAAGGAGCAGCCCTGATCCGATTAGGGGAGAGCGGCTCTGCCTCGGGGAGCGGCCGGCGGGTCCTGGTGTGAGGGAGCCTCGGAGATTAGAGCATCAGCAAGCGGGGATGGAGCTGGAGGCGCAGCAGGAGTCTGAGCTGCTCCCGGCCCCGGGGAGCAGCAGAGCAGGGCTGGCTGTCCCTGCCCAGACACCAGAGCTCACGGTTGGGCCCCTGCAGCCCCCTCGGGGCAGCGCTAGGGAAGGCAGGGTGCCATTCAGAGTCCTGCTGTTCCTGACGGCAGGAATAATCCCCCAGCACCCCACACCAGGAGCTCAACGTGCCAGGGGGCAAGAGCTCTGCTCCTCCTCCAGGCAGCCGTCACCGTCGGGGCGGACCCGCAGCCCTAGCCCAAAGCCCTGGATGGGGCTGAGCCCGGCGGCTGCTGCAGCAGGGCATACATGAGCTGCTCGCTCAACACCCTGTTCCTCCGACACCCCCCTGCCTCCCCTGACACCCCTTTTCCTCCTCCGACACCCTCCTGCCTCCAGTCCCTTTGCAGCCCCAGGGGTTCGGGAGCCGACCTGAGCTCTCTGCTGAGGGCTGAGGAGGAGCATCGGCACCTCCCCTGTGTCAGGCGGGAGGTGCTGAGGGCTGCAAGCAGAGGGTGAGTCTGTCCTCACACCAGTGGGGTCTGTGTGGGACCTGCTCTGGGGGAAGAGCAGCAGGGGGACCACCGCTGCCTGCTCCACACAGACCCCACCGACCCTGTGGCAGTGTGAGGTCAGGAGCACCGACCCTGTGCCAGTCTGGGGTCAGGAGCAGCAGGGCAGCACTGCCAGGGGAAGCCGAGTCCGAGGGCTGCTGCGGAGCAGCTGCTGCAGTGCCGCTGCTGCGGTGCCAGCGGCAGGGCCCTGCCAGGGCTGCCCCCTCGATGGACTGCCCCCGTCGGCTGCTCCTGCCTGCTCTGCCGGGCGCTGAGCTGAGGCCAACCCAGGCTGTATGGGAAGGGGGGCTGTGGGCACCGCGAGGGTGCCCCGGGCACCCCCCTGCAGCACCGGGCCAGCACAGCCCCTGCTCCCACCTCTGGCCCCGCAGCTGCCCCCACAGCACCGGAGCACAGAGGGGGACCTCAGGAGAGGTGCTTGACCTCCAGAGACCCCAGCCTGGGCACAGCCCTGCCAGCCTCCCTTCCCCTACAGAGATGCCCCTGTTGACACCAGGGGTCCAGCACATCCTCCCACCCCAGAGGGTCTCTGTGCCCAGCAAGGTGCCACCTCGCAGCCCCACGAGGGGTTGGGGTGGCTGTGACCGGCTCCTCCGCAGCAGAAGGAGCAGCTCAGACCCTCTGGAGGGATGGACTGGCAGAGCCGCCCCATCCGCCGCTGCCAGGGCTGCCCCCACCCCCACAGGAGGTGCCAGCAGCAGGAGGGCAGAGCAGGCAGAGCTCAGCACCCTCTGCTCATCCCACACACCCCAGCATCGTCTTCTGCCCATCCTGCCTCTGCCCAGAGCCGGCAGAGCCCAGGAGCCTCCCCCAACACCCCAGAGCTCTCTGCTCGAGGGGCCCCATCCCCAGCCCGACAAACCCTCGGGCCGGTGCCAGCACTGCCACTGCCCAGGGAGCCGCTCTGAGCCGTGCGGGGTCAGGCCCTGGTTCACCCGCCGCAGGCAGCGGGGCCCCGGAGCGTGACGAGCGGCGGGCTGGGCCGTGCTGCCAGGCTGCCTGCCATCATCACCTGCGCCCGCTCGCCCCGGCGTCGTGATTCAGCGCCAGCGCGGGAGCCGGGCACGTGCTGCAGGGGCGGGGGGGTCCCGCGGGCAGCCCCGAGACGGCGGCGCAGCCCAGGCTGCGGCCAGCTGGCCCCTGCTGGGGGGCACTAGGGGCACGGAGCCCTCTCCTGCAAAGCCAGAGCCTGTCCCTCTCCAGAGGCAGCTCTGGCGGTGCCCAGAGGTCCCGCCCTGGGTGGTGACCCCGCTTCTGCGCCCCACAGCCCGGCCCGACACTGGCACCTCCAGCTCATCCCCACAGCAGGGCCACGTAAGGCCGGGGACCTCTGTAAATGCAGCCCCTGAGGCTCCCCGGGTCCCTTCCATCCCCTGAGTGTCCCCCAGACACCCCCTCCTGCTCCCCTGCAACCTCCCCATGGACGGCGGGCAGCTGCCTCAGGGGTCCTGGGTGAGGACCCCGTCCAAGCCTGGACCACCCGGAGCCCTGAGCTCAGTCCCTGATGGGTGAGGAAGTGCCAGCAGCACCCAGCTCCTGGTGCCAGGGCTGCGGGAGGGGAGCGGCGCCTGCCCAGGGTGCTGCCGGCGGCTCTTTCCCCTCCACCAGCACCTCTGCGACCCGGCACAGCTCTGCCTCCTCCCCGGGCTGTGCCCCCAGAGCCACCACAGGCTCTCCGTGCCCAGGTGCCACCCCAAGCCGCGCTGGCCCCGCTCCCACAGCCCTTCCATCGCTCCGGCTCCTCGGCTAGTCCCGCAGCCCAGCACCGGGACCCTGCCCTCTGTGCCTGAGGGCAGCCGCTGGGAACCTCTGCGGCTCCCACCTCCTGCCCCTAGAGCAGGGCTGGGGCTGCCCGAGGGTCCCTGCCACAGGCTGTGGCCATCACACACTGCTCTCGGTGGCCACCAGCCCGGCCCCACACTGGTCTCCTCTCCCTGCCCTCTGCACCTCCCACCCTCCTTCCCTCTCCCTTTGCACCTTCTTTTTCAGCCTGTTGGCTCTTTGTTCCCCCGTCCCAGCCTCAGCCCTGCAGACACAGCCCTCGGTGCCCAGCCCTGGGGACCGTTTGCCCGGTCCCATCGCAGCCCTCAGCACCCGGCTGACTCAGCCAGCGACGGGAAGGGGCCCGGCCATGACCCCCTGGCACCTCCATCACCCCAGGAACGAGCTGGGGGGGAGCTGGGAGCAGCCCAAGGGGCTGCTGCACCAGGCATTTGGTGGCCCAAGGGTGACCACCAGCACCCCGGGATGGGGCCACAGAGCCTCTCTGGTTGGAACAGACCCTTAAGGCCATCGAGGGAGGGGAAGGTCCGTTGGATGAGGGGAGAGACCACAAGGGGCCTGCAGAGAGCCCTGTTGGACTTCAGCCCCAGCTCTGCTCTGCTGCTGCCACCCCAGTGCCCTGCCCAGGCTGTGGGGCCAGACCCTGGGACCACCTGAGCCTCTCCCTAGTGGGGAGCCGTGACAGCGATGGGCAGCAGCCTCCCAGGAGCGGCTCTGGAGGCACCAGGGTGCTGCGCAGCTGCATCTGCTCGGTGCCCGCCGGCCCCCCAGAGCACCCCACTGGCGGACCCAGCAGCTCCCTCTCACCCTGGAGACTCCTGCCCAGCCCCAGCCCCAGCCCCAGCGGGTCCTGTCCTTGTGCAGAGCCACTCTGGCTCTCTGGGCTGATGTCCCTGGGCCACCTGGCTCCCAGCCCCGCTGCCGCTACCTCGGCTCCAGTTAACTGAATTAAAACCTCCTTAGCGGGGCCAGCTGCTGCCGGCTGCAAGAGCCACGGGCAATGCCAGGGCAGCCTGGTGCCAGGCTGGAGGCCACTGGCTCCCTCTGAGGGAGCCGCAGACCCCCTCTCCGTGAGGGGGGCACTGGGGCAGCGGCACTACCAGCACCTCACACTGCTCGGGGCTCCCCGTCGTCCCCTCCCCTGCGGGGCCGGTGCTGGCAGAAACCCAGCTCTGCCCAGGCAAGGGCTCCAAGAGGAAAACCCTGACCGGCACCTCCGCCCTCCGGTGGGGCTCCCTGGGAAGCTCCGATCCTGTGCGGGCGGACGGGTCTGGCTGTACCTCAGAGAGACTGCCCCAGCCCCAGGACCACCAGAAACACCCCCACGCCTGTGCCCAGCATGTGGAGACTGCCCTGGGCACCCTCCTGCAGCCAGAGCCCAGAGAGAGCCTCTGCTCCCACATGAGAGGGACAGCAGAGGCTGCCTCAGCCCCTCCTGAAGCCACCCAGCTCCTTACAGGACCAGGCTCCTCACTGCTGGGGGGGAAATAGGACGTGAGGTGGGTCCAGGACCATCTTGGGAGATGCTCCACAGCTCTGTCCTCCCCAAGAGTCCTCCTGACCCCCCACTTTGCCCGGGCTCACAGCCCTCCTGAGACTCAGCTGCCAACAGTCCCAAAGGCAAGTAGCCCATGGGCTCCAGAGGGGCTCCAGAGGGGCTCCAGAGGGGCTCCAGAGGGGCTCCAGGCTGCCCGCCAACCCTTTCCGTAGCAAGGGGAGCACAGAGCCAGAGCTCGACAGCCCCCAGCAGAGACCCCAAGCCAGCAGGAAGCCCCAGCAGGACCCACAGAGGAGCAGCCAGGCTGAGGTGGGGACCTACTGGCCCAGAGCTCACCGGGAGGGGTGAACTGGTCAGCAGCTGGGCTGAGGTTCTCGACGCTTCCACCACCAGCAGAGGCTGAGAGCGGCTCTGGGGAGGGACCTGGGGGACGAGTTGCTCAGCAGCACCAGCAGGGACAGGCAGCCAGAGCCCATACCCCGAGGGGCACCCCCAGAGCCGCTGCAGACCCGGGTCAGAGCTGGAGGTGGCTGGAGCAGAGGGGGTGCCAACCCCGCTCCTGGCAGGGAGAGAGGTGGCCGCACCGGGTGGTTCTGGGGGCAGCAGCACAAGGCAGGAGCTTCAGCGGGAGGGGGCAGGAGGCAGCGTGGGGTGAGCTGGGGCCAGAATCGATAGGCAGCCGCCCAGCGCCGGGGCCATTAACCCATCGATAGCGGGTCACACGGGGCACCCTGGGGGGGCGACCGGGCACAGGGCAGCCCTGGCTTTGTTGCTCCCAGAGCAGCTACCAGCGATCTCTGGAGACATCCCCAACCCTCCGGGGCTGCTCCTGCGGGATCCTGCTCTGGGTGATCTCCAGAGACCCCTTGCAGCCCCCCACAGGGTGATGCTGGGGGTCTCTGCACCGCTGGAGCCCCCCGGGATGGATTCGGGGCTGTTTGGAGGGCCAAGGCTCTGCGGCTGCAGAGCGGGGTGGCCACTGATGGGGTGACAGAGCCCGACTGGAGCGACCTCTGCGCTGCCCAGGCTGCCTGTGGGGTCTGGCTCCTTGGGGCAGCACAGGGAGGGAGCCAAGTCTCTGCCTGGGAGCATCTCACCTTCGCTGGGACACGCGGGGCCACCGAAGTAGGGCTGTTGGCTCCCTGGGGCCACGGCAGCGCGGAGACTTGCCAGCTGTGCGGGGCGGAACAGGGCCGGCTAATTATATCGGCTCTGCCCCACAAAGGAGCCGGGTGCCCCATTTCCAGCAGCCCTGCTCCGGTCCTCGGCCGCCGCAGCGCCGGCACCGGCCCAGCCCCTGCCCGGCTACCGCAGTGGCCCCGTGTCCTTCAGCCCCGGCAGCTGCAGGAGGGGAGCAGCACCCCCAGCCTCGGCTCCAGGGGCTGGGGGCGACGGACCCCGGGTGGGCTGCGGCAGCCCAGTGCTGAGCTGGCACCGCAGCAGGGATCACAGGGCAGGGGGTGCCAGGGAGCACCCAAAGTCCTCACAGAAGCCTCTCTGTGCCCTGGAGGTCCCAGGCAGGAGCCTCCCTGTGCTCACAGGGGACCAGAGAGACACCAGCCCCCCACCCCCGGGTGCTCAGAGATGCCCCTTTGACCTTCCCAGGAGCTGGCTCAGCCCAGGCAGAGCTCCGGGAGCCGGTGGCAGCCCCAGCATGCCCACGGTGGGACTGGCGCAGGAAGGGGGCCAGGGGAGCCCCGGCGGGCCCCCAGCACATGGGGAAGCGGCTCCTCACCTGACGTGGATGCGGTTGCTAGGTGATGCCATCATCCATCTGCCGGTGACAGCCCGCGAGAGCCGTGACTCAGTCCCTTCCAGCGACAACACCGGGCTTTGCCCACTCCAGCCCACCTCCCCCGTGCCCGCGGGGCACCCGCTCCTGCCATGTGCCCAGTGCCAGCCCGTGGCCATCTCCCAGCAGCTTGGTGGCAACCAGGGCCTCCAGAGCATCCTGGAGATGCAGCCTCACCTTGTTCTCTCTAGGGCAGCAGCTTGGGGGGTTCAGCTGAGCCCCACCAGCAGCAATGGGGGGGTTTGCTGGCACCTCCCGGCCTGGCACCCCCAGCGCAAGCACCCAGCACCTTCCTGTCCTGCAGGGCATCACCAGCAGAGCGCTGGGGTGCTGCTGGGGGCAGCTGTGTGGGAGGAAAACCCCATTCCAGCGGGATTTGGAGCCCTTCCAAGGAGGGAAGAGGGAAGGGACGGCAGAGCCCGGGGGGTGCAAAGGGTGCGGGGGGAGAGCACGGCCACAGGAGCAGCCCCCACCGAGAAGAGCCCAGCTCGGGCCTTGGGATGTGGAGGGTGCTGGGAGCCACAGGAAGGGCCCGCTGGGGCCAGTTTGCATGAGGAAGGCTCCAAACTGGGAGAGCTGCTGCTCAGAATGGGGCTGGGACCTGCAGCCCCTGTGGACGTGAAGCCCCTCAGGGCCGCTGTGGGGTGAGGAGGTCTTGGTGGGACCTCCAGTAGCCACCTAGAGCCGTGAGGAGGGGATGGAGCAGGGGGTCTACCCATGAGATCCCCCAGGGAGAAGCCCTGCTGCAGGGTCGGGAGCTCCAGGAGCGAAGCAGCTGCCCCAAACTGGGAGCTACAGGGCAGAGAGCAGGGAACACCCACTGCTGGTCCCACCCCTCCCAGCACCCAGGTGATCCCAGCAGCATCCCAAGCCCAGTGGCCACCACCCCAACCCAAAGCAGCTGGACAGTGGGGGCCCCCCCCCAGTGCTCTCCAGTCCTCCCAGAGCCCCCGGCCCCTGTCAGGGCTCCTCAGAGCACAGAGTGGAGCAGGGAAGGGCAGGAGCAGCAGAGCACCCGGGAGAGGGGGAAGGGACCAGGGGTCCTGCTGGGGTGGGCAGGGGGAGCGCAGGGGGAGCGCAGGGCACGGCCCCAGCCCCAGCCCCCCCACCTAAGAGCTGCTGGGGGCAGACCCGCAGAGCCCTGGGCAGGATGGCTGGTGCCCAGGCGATGCCAACCCAGGGCAACCAGCCCCACCTGCCCACCCTGCCCCTGGGGTCTCTCCATCCTGCAGGGTCCCAGCAGGGCCACAAGGGAGGTGGCCAGGCTGGGCTGAGAGGGGAGGGTTTGGCTTCAGCACAGCAGTTCCCAGAGCCCAGCAGAGGCTGGGGGCAGCAGGTTCTGGGGCTCGTCCTGGCCACCAGCCCAGGGGCAGAGGACGAGGGTGCCCAGGAGCAGGACTGCCTGCATCGCAGCGGGGAACCAGGGAGTCCCAGAACACTGGGGTTGGAGGGGACCTCTGGAGACAGGGGTGTGACCCCTCTGCAGAGCAGGTTCGGTCTCTGTGCCCAGCTCCCAGCAGAGGAGGGGAGACCTCAGGGTGCTGGGGTTCGGGTGCAGGGCCAGTAGCTCCACAGCAGCAGCTCTCCCAGCTCTGGAGCCCCACCTGATCGTTCTCCAGGTCCCTCTTTCCACACCCAAAGAGCCTTGATCTGCAGCAGCCTCTCGTTCCCTGTGACCTTGGCCTCCACCAGGGCTCCCTCCTCTGCTCGCAGACCCCACAGGAAGCTCCATCTGCCCCACTGGGGCCCAGGCAGCCCCAGGAAATCCCGGGGAGCTCACGGGGAGCTCTGGGTGCCTACCCCCTGCTCCATCACCAGAGGGTACCAACACCTCCAGCCTCCACCCATCGCCCTCTCTCTGGCAGAGGAGAGACCACTGGCCACCCTCTGCCCATCCCTGCACCCATGGCTGCCCAGCACGGGCACTCTACACCTGCCAGGATCCTGGCTCGCCCACCCCAGAGCCTCCCTGGACCTCTGCCTCTTCCTGACAGCAGCTGCCTCAGCAGAGCTGCCCCAGGAGGAGGGCCCCTGAGTCCAGGCTGCTCCCACCATGGTGCTCGGTGCTCCTGGGAGCCAACAGGAGGCTCCTGCAGTTTAGGAGCGGCCAAGCAGCTCCCAGTGGGCACCCAGTGGAGGTCCCAGTGGGCACCCAGTGGAGGTCCCAGTTCAAGGAGCTCCCACAGCCCCCAGCAGAGCTCCTGGGGCAGCTGCTCCATCATGAGAAGGACTGATGGTGGGGGGCATCGAGCTGGTTCCTACAGCACAGGAGCGGTGCCATGAGAGCCCTCTCCCCTCTGACACACGGAGATGATTCCAGGAGCAATCTGGCAGGGGAAGAGCAGCCCTGAGCCTACAAATAACCCCATGGGGCTGCTCTGCAGCAGGACACAGCCCTGGGACTGACCCCTGGGCAGTGGGGACAGAGGAAGGACTGTGAGAGCCCTTGAGACCCCAGAGAGGAGGGGGCTGAGCTGGAGGAGGAGAGGAGATGGAGGAGAGAGTCAGCACCACAGATGCTCCAGAGCAAAGGGAGAGGCTCCCTGCAGCTGAGGACCTAGGGCTGACTCAAACCCATGAGAAATCATCAGCCCAGCTCAGACCCACCAAGGAGGCTGGAGGAGACCTCTGAGATCATCAAGTCCAACCTTCTCCAGCGGCTGCTCCTCTACCAAGGCGCTAGGACAGCAGGAAAGAAGCGCCCTACCGCAGCTCAGAGGGGACGAGGTGAGGACACAGAGACACAGAGCTCTGCAGGGTCCCTGCAGCTGCTCCTCAGCTGTCACTTCACGAGGGAGGCCCTGTGGGCGACCCCTGTCCTACAGGGACACCCCGAGACCAGTGGCTGGGGTCTGGGCTGCCCCAGCCCTCACCGGGGGCTCACACTGCTCCTCCTGAGCACAGGGTTGCACTGGTGCTGAGACTGAAAGCCCAGGCTGACACCCAGACCCTGCAGAGACCCCAGACCCCTGCCAGGGCCAGCAATGCCCTGCAGGGCTCTTGGGGAGCAGCTCTCCACTGGGAGGGGACTGAGGCCCTGGAACAGGCTGCCAGCGAGGCTGTGGCTGCTCCATCTCCATCCCTGGATCCATTGAAGGCCAGGCTGGATGGCACTTGGGGTACCCTGGGCTGGTGCGAGGTGTCGCTGCCCAGGGCAGGGGGTTGGCACCAGCCTGGGATCCTGTGATTCCCCCCCCTTCTCCGGCTTTTATCGCCGTAACAGCCCTGGAAGTCCCGCAGCTCTTCCTCCCAGCGGCTGGAGAGATGCAGCAAGCCAGGGCCTCCTTCAGGGGAAACGGGGAGCCCAGGGAGGGGGTTCTCCTGAGAGCCCGTGGTCCGACCCACCAGAGCCTGCAAGGTCCGACCTCACAGGGGCTTCCCCTGGGGGCAGGATGAGGCTCAGGACACGCACCACCAC
>JAOXOE010000848.1:7661-19730 GCA_028565055.1 Phoeniculus purpureus | reverse complement strand
CCGCACGGGGGTTCTCCCCGCAGCACAGGCCGGGCCGGGCCCTGGCGGGGTGGGGGGGCCACTGGGAAAGGGGGGTGTCGGTCCCTGCCCCCCCGGACGGCCCTCCAGGGCCAGAGCCGGGGCCGGGCTCTCAGCGGCAAAATGGGGGTTTTTCTGTGGGATCTTCCTCCAAAATTGAACAAAGAAGGAGCTGGGGGCTGCTGGGGTCCGGCCCAGTTCGCTACTGGTGCCACTGGGCTGACTGGGACTGAGGGGTGCAGAGCCCGGAGAGGCTGTGGAGGCTCCTGCCCTGCAGACACCCCAAACCCACCTGGGCTGCTCCTGTGGGATCTGCTCTGGGGGGATCCCCAGAGGTCCCTTCCAGCCCCCCCAGTCTGGGATTCCAGGGCTGTTCTCCCCCTGCTCTGCTCAAGGGATCCTCCGTGGGACACACAGAGGGTGGGTGGCTGCTGGGCCTTAGTCCTTGTGGTGTCTCCTCTGACAGAGGGGACCCTGCAGAGCCCTCAGAAGGGTCCCGCAGTGGGGGGCACCAGCCCAGCCTAGCAGGACCCAGAGCAAACAGCCCGGGCGGCAGCGGCAAGGATGAGCCGCGGGGTCCAGGGCAGGTTCTCCATTAGTTGTGGATCAGACAAGAGATGGGATCTCCTGAAATATCCAGAGACTGATCCTCTTCGGAAGTTCCCGCTTCCTTGTCGGGGTGACCTGTGGGAAGATGCCCCACGTCCTGCCCTCCTCTGTGCAGAGCTGGATGGCAGAGCTGGAGAGTGGCTGGGGCTGGAAAAGCCCTCCTAGCCCAGCCCATCCAACCCCGAGCCCAGCTGTCCCAACCCACCCCAAACCCTGGCCCTGAGCTCCAGATCTCCCCAGCGGGTGCTCTGAACAGACCCACAGCCCGGGAGCCAGTCGCGGTGGCTGTGACACCCCTGGGTGCTGCATGTGACACCCCTGGGTGCTGCATGTGACTCCCATTTAGTTGCTGTTTGGAAAGGTGCAGCCCGGAGAGACTCTTCCTGCTCATCCATGGGGGCCCCGGAGAAGAAGTGGCAGAGCTCTGCAGTCAGTGTTTCGGCTGTGCCGACAGTTCTTACAGCTTCACACTACCGATGTTCTTGCTGCTCATGTGTGGCCGTGGAACAGCTTGAGCCTCTCTGCACCGTGGATCTTTAAAGGAGGGAACTGAGCTGCCAGCGAGCAGAAGGACTGGTGGTGTCCGAGACCTCGAAGGCTTTGGCCATATACGCAGGTTGTCCTTCAACCTGGAGGCCCTGGAATGACCATCCTGTCCGCTGCCTTCTCTCTCAAGTCCGGGCTGCATCACAAGCAGCCGAGCCCTGAGCATGGCCCAAGGCATCCCGGGCACCAGCAGGCAACTGCTGCTCTTCCCTCCAGCTTTGGGGGGGGTCCCAGAGGAGGCTGGTCCGGGCCAGTGATGTCCTGACACCTTGTCTGCCCCCTGAAACTCACAGCTGAACAGGCTGAGCTTCACCAGCCCCTTGAGTAACCCAGCTGCCTGCAGTGGGTTCCTGTTTCCCCATCCCCAGTTAACTCCTGTCCTCTGTGAAATTGCCTCTTGCAGACAGAAGAGCCCGGGTGACTGCCCAAGGGACAGCTGGAAGGGCCCTCTGTCTTCTCCGGGCTAGGACTTGCCGACGCTCCCCGGCTGTGTCGGAGTGGTGCAGACTCTGGTGGGAGCCAGGAGCTGCCAGAGCGTGTGGGGGACCCGCCGTGCTCGCACCGTCTTATGGTGCTGCCAGGTAAGAGAACACCCTTGGCTTTGGCAGCCTCAGGGCTGGCATAGCACAGCAGGGGCTCTGCTTGGTCCCACTGGTACCAGCTGGGCCCTTCGTGCTGGTCTCTGTGGGGTTCAGTGGGCGGTCAGGGCTTTCTGCTGAGTGGAAAGGAAGGGACCTCGCTGCTCCGTCCTGCTGGTACCCAGCTCACTGTCTTTCTTGCGGCCCTCCAGCGCCTCGCTCTGTGGCCAGGCAGGGTGATGGACAGCAGAGCAGAGATGGAGGTTGTGAGAAGCACGAAGGGCAGTGCTGCCGGGGAGGTCAGCGTCCACGTGGTCACCCCCGAGAGCACCGTGCAGAGCACCCACCTGCCAGCGACCGCCTTCATCATCCCAGGTGTGCAGAGGCCAGGCCGGGCTGCTGCAGCTGCCTTCTCAGAGCTTCCTGGGGGCTCTCCCATGCTGCTGCGGCCGATAAAACCTCTCGAGTTGGAAACCACAGCCCTGGTGCGCGGTGCCCTGTGCCAGTGGCCAGCAGCCTGCTGGGTTCCTGTGCCGCAGGGCACGTGGGTTCTTGCTCTGCCGCGTTATCAGAACCACAGCTTGTCTCCAGCTGGAAGGGACCTGTAAGGATCAATTTTCCCGCTCCTGGTGCCTCTCCTGCTGGAGAGGCCCTGGGCTGCACAGTGTGTCCCTTAAAAATGGGACTGAGCAGGAAGACGCAGTGCAGGGGCTCAGCAGCCTGTGCCAGCCGCATCAGCGCTCACACTGAGCTTGGCGTGGAGTAGGAGCCCTTCCCTGTGGGCAGTGTCGGTGCCACCCCGGCACCCCAGGGTCACCCCTCCTGGTGGGTGCTTTATCCCACAGCACAGCCCTCACCTGGGACTCTGCATCCTTTGTCGCTTTGCGCTGCCATTCAGCCTCGTTTCATACAGTCACCGACTGGTTTGAGCTGGGGAAGAGCTCAGAGCTCCCCCAGTGCCAACCCCCAACCTCTCCCTAGCCCCATCCAACCAGCCCCTGGACACTGCCAGGGATGATGGAGCAGCCCCAGCCTCCCTAGGCAGCCAGTTCCAGGGCCTCAGCCCCCTCACAGGGAGGGGTTTCTGCCCCTGATCTCATCTCAATCTCCCCTCTGGGAGCTGGAACCCAGCCTCCTTGTCCTGTCACCAGAGTCCCTCAGAAGAAGTCCCTTTGCAGCTCTCCTGGAGCCCCTTGAGGCAGCAGAAGCAGCTGTAAGGTCCCCCTAGAGCCTTCTCTTGTCCAGGCTGCCAAAGAGGCTGTCTGCGTGGGTCCAGTGCCCTGTGTATGCCTCTGGTTGTTTGTTTCCTTTCTTCCCTTCTCAAGCAAACGCCGCTGCCATCAACCTTCCCGCAAGCACCTTAGAAATCCAGAGATTCCCCCGGGAAGCTCCACGAAGCGCCGGGGCCGAGCGGCCGGAGAGGGCGGCAGGGAACGAGCCCATCACAGCCACTGTCATTCCCCAGATCAGCGGGGTGCAGGCCTGCAGCACCGTCCGTGTGCTTGAGTGGAAGGATGGGGTGGCTACTCTGCCTGGGAGCAACCTGCGGGTGAGCGTAACCCTGATGAGCACTGCCTTCGCCCTCCCTTTGCCCCCTACAGCCGTGTGCCCTTGGATGTGGTTCTTCCTCAGCCTGTGCCGGGCGGGGACCACCAGGATGTGACCCCTGGCAGCATCCACAGCCCAGCTGGAGTATCCCTCTGCTGCTCTGGCTCCATGAGGCTCTTCTTGTGCCCTATCCCATGTTGTGAGCTCAGCAGGGAGAGCACACGCGGTGCCTGGGGGTGCAGCGGGTCTGCCCTGCACGGGGAGGCAGAGGGATGCTCGTGCTGTGGAGCTGGGGTTGGCCCTCTCCAAACTCCTGCACTCGTGCTGGGAACAGTGGCCTCTGTCATCAGACAGCAGGTGCCCTTAGGGGTACCCCTTGGTACGCAAGCACCCCTGTTTCCTGGCTGCTGCTCAGCCCTGGGCACCACATCCTGCAGCCATGGTTCTGCCCCTCCAGTTGCTGCTGGTCTCACCCCAGTGCAAGCAGCAGCCTTGTCCTGGCAGGCTGCAGGGGTGGCTGGTGGCACAGGGGCTTTGGTGCTCTGCTGCCTCTGTTACTGGCAGAGTTGTCCTCTTGTTGGACGCTCTGATGTCCCAGCTGTGTCCCTCTGGTTCTCAGAGTCCCCACCTACCCACCCATGCTGTTTCTGTCCTCCTCGTTAACTCTTCTCCCCTGTGTTCTTGGGCTCAATGAGGTAGTTTCGAATCAACGAGTACGGGACGCTGAAGGTGGTGAGTGCTGACAAGGTGCCTCCGGTGGAAGCTGTGAAGGAGGATCACACCGAGAACGATGGAGACCCAGAGGTGGCACCCACCGGCAGGGACAGTGCTCCGGCAGCTCAGGGTAAGGGCACGGCGGTGGCACTGGTGGGGTGGGTAGCATCCTCCAGGCCCTGGGTGAGGCCGGTGTTCCCCGCTTGCTGCTTTCCTTCCTGTGCCTCAGTGCCCCTCTTCTCGCCACCTCAGATGGGCCGGAGCCGACCAAGCTGCCCGCAGCAGAAAACCTGTGCCACTGCGATACCTGCGGCCGCAGACACGTGGCAGACGCGGCCCGGGAGGGCAGGGGCTTCTGCAGCGAGCACTGCCACCAGCAGTTCAAAGAAAGGTAACGGAAGGGCAGGTTCCTCCGGGCAGAGCCGTGGCCATCCCTCCGGCTGCCCTCCCTGCCCTGCTCCGTGCGCTCCGGCGAGGGGTGCTGGGGAACTCCGTTGTTTCCCTCTCACAGAGTGCCCTGGCTGTTGTGGGAAGGATGGAGAGGACAGCAGGAGCGCGGGAGACACGTTTGGTTGTGGCTCCATAAAGCCCTAGCTGCTAGAGCAGGGCTGCTCCTGGAGCTGCTGCAGTGGGGGGGTTCTCAAGGCCAGGTCTTCGTGGGCTTCCAAAGGGATTGAGGGCACAAGGGATCGCCTGGCTGCCTGTGGAAGAGGGGGACAGTGAGGTTGGATGTAAGGAGGAGGGTGCTGGGACAGGCTGCCCGGGAGCTCTGAGTTCCCTCCCAGCCCAAACTGTTCTGTGAGGGTGATTCTGGGCTGAGCAGCAGTGGGAGCTGTGGGTCACTCCGCTCACTGGTGTGTGGCTCCTGGGCCTTGCGTTCTCCAGCATCTCCCTGGCTCTGATGCAGCCCAAAGCCCTGCTAGGAAACCAGGTCACGTCTGACCCATCCAGCCTTGGACAGCCAAGCACCTGAGGGTGGTTCTGCTCTGCCCCCAGGTCCTAACCTCTTGCCACCCTGTCTGTGCACCAAGAGCAGCTCGTTCCTTAGTCGGGGGGGGTTGGGAGTGTGAGTGAGGAGCAGCAGGGTGACAGAGATTCTCCAGCAGCTGCTCCCTTACTGACAGCCCAGTGCCACGGGCCCTGCTGCACTGGGTTTACTCTCCATCGCTCTGTGCAGGTCCGTCATTGTGGAGAACTCTGCCAGCAGCGCCAACGCCACTGAGGTCCTCAAGCCAGTGAAGAAACGAAAGAGGAAGGACTACCAGAGCCCTTCGGAGGAGGAGGAATACGAGTCTGAGCAAATGGTGAGAAGAGGGTGATGGCGGGGGGGGGGGGGTGTGAATCTGCCACCCAAGCAGCGACGTGAGAGACTGTCTGCCTTGAGGGATCATAGAGCTGTTCGGGTGGGGAAGGGCCTCCCAGCCCATCCAGTCCAACCCTGAGCCCAGCTGTCGCAACCCACCTCAAACCCTGTCTCTGAGCTCCAGATCTCCCCGACTGGGAAACATGGCTGGGGGTGGCCATTCAGCCCCCTCCCTGGGCAGCCTGTGCCAAGGGCTGAGGGCCCTTTGCAGGGAGAGGTTTCTCCTCAGGGCCACCCTCACCTTCTCCTGGGGCAACTTTCCTCTTGATGGATATCCCGGCAAAGAGAGAGGGGCTTTGCCAAGGTGAGGGGGCTCTGCTCACCAGCCCTGCCCATGGCAGATCCACTCCAAGAGCAGTTGCTGCCACTCAGCACCAAAATCCCCCTCAGGCTCCCACTGTCAGATCCTCATCGGCGTGTTCCTGGGCCAAGGATCAGTCCTGGCTGTGGCGCCGGCGTGAGGGTCCAACACACGGCAGGGCTCCCGCAGGATCAGCCTCTGTTGTGTCTGCTCTCACGTCTAGGAGGAGAAGCAGGAAGAGAGGAAAAGCCCCCCGGGAGACTCCGCCGTCGGCAACCCGGAGACGGACGCGTGGAACGGGAGCCAGCACGGTACGGAGGGCCGGGCGGGCAGCGGGGTCGGCGATCCCCCTGCAGGGCTGGGCCAGCACTCGGGTGCTCCGCAGAGTCAGACCCCCGGCGCCGTGTGCTGGTTCGTGTTCCCAAAGCCTCGTCAGCTCCTCTGCTCGGTCCTGCTCTCTCTGTCTTTGCTTCCACTCCTCTCCTGTCCTCTCTTTCTCTCTCCTGGACTGCTGCACCTTTACAGAGGGGCTGTGTCTTCCCCAGGCCCTGGGCTGGCTGTGGGGTGCTCTCTGCTCCCTCCTGGGTACCATCTCTCTTCTGAGAGGCACCATCCTGAGCACTGAGGTGGCTCTGTGTGCCCCAGCTCTGGGCAGTGCCACAGGGAGCCCTCCACGTGCTGTCAGGAGCTCGCAGGTCAAGGAGCTGCTCCTGTAGGGCTGGTGCCGCTGCAGCGGGGTGATTTGGGGTTGTCTCACCCCACGGGGATCTGTTCCTGGACCGTATCAGAGCAAATCCCAAATGCAGAGCTGCTGGAGACAAGCTGAGGGCTGCAGTGCTGCCTTGTTGGGTTTTTATCCTGCACTGCGGCTCGGGGGAAGGAAAACCTGGGGCAGTACTGAATGGGAAGCCTTTAGTCTGTGGTAGTGAGGGGTGATACTCAAGGTAGCTTTAGAGTGAGACTGTTCCAGCTTCCTCCTCTCCAGAAGCAGATGTAGGGGGCAGCAGCAGGGCCCAGATATCATCAACCCCTGATGTCACACTGAGAGAACCGCTGGGAGACAGGGATCTCGGAGGAAGGCCCTTCCTTCACTCTGGTTTGAGAAGCCCCTCAGCAAGGAAAACCCTCCCCTGGGTGCTCCAGCGCAGGACAGTCACTGTTTGCTGCAGCTCCTTCGGTCACTCTGCAGCAGGAGGAAGGAATTGGTCTGCTTCCCCCCTGTGTGTGGCCTGTCCTAGCCCGGCTCTGCCAGGGCTGCCCTGTAGCTGTGGGTTAGTGCTGGGATAGGCCTGGTGCTCCTGGAGTCCCTGCAGGGGCTACCAAGCAGAGACAGTGGGAGCGAGGGTCTGGTGTTGTGCCTCCTGTGCCTGGGCAAGGTGTTTGTGGACTTCTAAAGGGGCTGAGGGCAGGAGGGATCGCCTGGCTGCCTGGGGAAGAGGGGAGGATGAGGCTGGATGTAAGGAGGAGGGTGCTGGAACAGGCTGCCTGGGGAGGTTGTGGCTGCTCCATCATCCCTGGCAGTGTCCAGGGGCAGGTTGGATGGGGCTGGGGGCACCCTGGGCTGGGGAGAGGTGTCGCTGCCCCTGGCAGGAGGTTGGCACTGGGAAGGAGCCCTGAGCTCCCTCCCAGCCCAGCCCAGTCTGGGATTCCCTGACTCTACGAGGAGATGACTCTGTCCTCTCTCCCTGAAGAGCAGCAGGGTAAGAGCATCTCTGGGGCATCAGGGTGCCCCTGCAGTGCCAAGGAGGGCTCCGCTGGTCGTCTTGGAGCAGGAGGTGAGCCCAGGGCTGGCGTCTCTGGCTGGAAGGCTCTCCGGCAGGACGTGCTGAGCTTTGCAGGGATGCAGGATGAGGGTGAGGGGGACGCAGCCCCAGCAGGACCCTTGTGCTCGCCCCGAGGCAGGCAGAGCCAGGGCTGGAGCGGGCCCTCAGCCTCTTGTGCGTTTGTGCTGCGCTCAGGTACCAGTGAGGAGAAGAAAGAAGGCTGGTCCTGGGCGTCCTACTTGGAGGAGCAGAAAGCTGTCGCTGCCCCTTTAGATCTCTTCCAGGATGTGAGTTGGGATTTTCCTCTCTTTTTTCCCACTTTCCTCTTCTCTTTTCTTTCCTGTATTTTTCCCCCCTTCTCCTTCTCCTCTCTTCCTCATGGGCCTCTGAGCGATTAGCAAGCTCCCATCTCCCTCTGGACGTGACCAGTCAGCCTCTGGTTTGATTTGCCCTCAGTGCAGCTCCCCAGTGGGTGCTGTCCCTCGTCCCAAGGGCCCCACCTTTGCCTGGGACACCCCTGTGGCTCCAGCAGGGAGATGGAGCTGTTGCAGCCCTTCCTCGAAGCCCAGTTGTGGCCACGAGCCCCGGGACACCCAGCCCTTCAAACCCACTAGGAGGCAGAAGGATGTTTGTCTCTAGGACAAGAATCACCGTCTGGATGCCAACTGAACCTGCGGCCCCCAGCCTCCCAGTCCCAGCAGCTCGTGCTGCCTGGTGGTTGCTCCTTGTGACACTCCTCGACCCAGCTGCCTGTGTGAGGTTGACATTGTCCTGTAATGTCCTTGTTTCCAGTACCAAGTAGCTTCCCAGCACAAGAATGGCTTTAAAGTGGGGATGAAGCTGGAGGGGATCGACCCGCAGCACCCGTCCATGTACTTCATCCTGACAGTGGCTGAGGTAAGGAGCCTCTCTTCACCTTGGTTCCCTCTCACGCCCTGCGGCTCGGGAGGAGGGGGCAGTTGCTGCTGCAGGGGATGGGCTGGTGCTCCAGCACCTTGTTGGAGCAAACAGGGAGTTTCCTTCCAGCTCCTAGGGGCAGGAGATGGTGCTGTGGAGCAGCAGCAGCCTAGCTGGTCTCTCTAAGAGGCAGCAGCTTCTTACTGTGCAGCTGATGCCCCTCAGACCATGAGGAGGAGGGTGTGGAGGCATCCACTGCACATCCTCGTGTGCAGGGAGGACCTCAGCCCCATGGCAGCAGCCAACCCTCGGCTCACTGTGGTCCCTGGGCAGCCACAGAGCTCTCCTGGAGAGGTGTCACCAGGGCAGCCTTTAGCCAAATAATTTAGATTAGAAAAGGCCTCCCAGCCCATCCAGCCCAACCCACCCCAAACCCTGGCCCTGAGCTCTAGATCTCCCCGACTGGGAAACATGGCCGGGGGTGGCCATTCAACCCCCTCCCTGGGCAGCCTGTGCCAAGGGCTGAGGGCCCTTTGCAGGGAGAAGTTTCTCCTCAGGGCCACCCTCACCTTCCCCTGGAGCAGCTTGAGGCCATTTCCTCTGGTGCTGTCACCCTTTCCCTGCCCCAGCCTCTGCCCTGGGTGCACCCACTGTGGCATTTCCCTCCCCACCCTGCACCTCCCGTCTTAGGGCTGCCCTGTGGTGGCCTTGCACCTCCTATGTTCTGCACTGGGTGCCTTTGGGACTGGCCCTGAGCCTCCAGGTGCGGGCAGTGGCCTGTGCCTGGCCCTTGGCTTCTCCGAGACACTCCGGGTGCACAGGAGGAGAGCAGCCTGCGATGCCCCACATTTCCACTGCCCTTTCCCTGCCCTCCCTGCGCAGGTCTGTGGCTACCGGGTGCGGCTCCACTTTGATGGCTACTCCGAGTGCCACGACTTCTGGCTGAATGCTGACTCCCCCGACATCCACCCCGCTGGCTGGTTTGAGGAGACAGGGCACAAGCTGCAGCCCCCGAAAGGTAGGGAGGTACCGAGTCTCAGCTGGGGCTCCTCTTAAAGGAAGGGGGACACATAGTGGGACCCCACTGTGGAGCTGGATGTGGGGTTGGGGTGGCTGGGCTTGACCTCACATCCTCCCGGCTTCTCTCTGTGAACTCAGTGCTCTCATTTCTCTTCCTGAGGGGTTGTAGGTTATAAGGAGGACGAATTCAGCTGGACAAACTACCTGAAGATAACAAAGGCTCAGGCAGCTCCAAAGCACCTCTTCGTGGTCCGGAACACGGTGAGTAGCCGCTTCTCCCTCCTGCCAGGGGGGCCCTGTTGCCCTCCAGCTGAGCGCCAGCCTCGAGCCACACTGGGCTTCTCTCTGCCCACCCCTCACAAGCCCACAGTGCAGAGCTGCTGGTATTGCTTGATCATGGAACCCCAGAATTCCAGGCTGGGGGCGCTGGAAGGGACCTCTGGGAATCATCCAGTGCAGCCAGATCCCACAGGAACCACCCCAGAGGGTTTGGGGTGTCTGCGGAGCCCGAGACTCCACAGCATCTCCAGGCAGCCAGGGCTCTGCCCCCTCTCCTGATGGTTAGGGGGAGCCTGCTGTTCCAGTTGGTGCCCAGTGCCCCTTGCCCTGGTGCTGGGCACCACTGAGAGGAGCCTGGTCCCATCCTCCTGACACTGACCCTTTGGCTATTGATCAGTATCGACCAGATCATTGATCAGACCCCCCTCAGTCTCCTCCTCTCGGGCTGGACAGAGCAGTCAGTCACACAGTGGCACAGGCTGCCGCTGTGATCCCCCTACTGAGACGCTGGATTGGTCTCCCTAGAGCCGTCACTGGTCTGCCCCTGGCCTGGGAGCACCCCCGCAGCACCTGAGGCCGCCGTTTGGGTTGTGCTGCCTTTGCCAGCGAGTGTCTTGTGCCCAGACCTCCACGGGACGAAGCTGAGGGCCGGGTTTCCCTCAGAGGCCACTGCGTACAGAGTCCTGAGGGTCTGGAGATCCCTTTTGCTCTCCGTGTGGTCAGTCCTTGCTTGCGCAGCGGGGACTGCAGCCTCTCTGGGTGCTCCCAGACCTCCGGGGGGAGCTGGTTTGGGGAGGCTTTGGGCAGCAGTGAGCAGGGCGCTGGGACTGTGGCTCTGAAAGGAACCTGCCCCTCTCCTCCCAGCACGAGGCTTCCCCAGGCTTCGAGGTGGGCATGAAGCTGGAAGCTGTGGACCGCATGAACCCCTCCCTCATCTGTGTTGCCACAGTGACCGACGTGGTGGACAATCGCTTCTTGGTGCACTTTGACAACTGGGATGATACCTACGACTACTGGTGAGGGGCTGCCAGCGCTGGGGGGGCACCCTGCCACCACCGCAGCAGGAGGGACGGGGCGCTCAGGGTGGGACAAACCCAGCACCTGCTGCTGCTGCGGACACCCCTCTGCTGGGGACCGACCTGCGCCTGTCCCCGGCCACCTCCTGGGACACTGCTGCGGCCCAGGCATGTCCACATGCTGTGGGGTCAGCCCAAAACCCTTTCAGGAGGTGGGGCCATCCGCAAAGCAGAGACCAGTGTCTGCGGGCAGGGGACTGTGGGTGGGCTTCTGCCAGCCAACTCGAGGCTGGTGCCGGGTGCCTCAGCCCGGTGTAACAGCTTGGCTGTGCCCTAGGTGTGATCCCAGCAGCCCCTACATCCACCCAGTCGGATGGTGTCAGGAGCACGGCAAACCCCTCACACCCCCTCAAGGTGAGTCGGGAGCCCAGGACCGAAGCTCTCGCTGCTCCATCCCCTTGGGGACAGGGTTCCCTGGCGGTGCCCACCCCATAGGTGGACGCTGCAAGGTCCTTCAGTGAGGCCTGCACAGCCAGGGAGGTGGGATGATCCAGCTCTCGTGTCTCACCTGCTGCGTCTTCCGTCTCCAGATTATCCTGACCCCGACAACTTCACCTGGGAGAAGTACCTGAAGGAAACGGGAGCATCTGCTGTCCCGTCCTGGGCCTTCAAGGTGGTGAGTGCCACAGCGGCTGCTGCTCCGCGCCGGGGCAGGGGCATGGGGCTTCTCCAGCTGCAAGTTGGCTGATGGCACAGAGCTGGGAGCAGCGGCCGACACCCTGGTGGGCTGCTGCCAGCCAACAGGACCTGGGCAGGCTATACTGGGTTATACTGGGCTGTACCAGACATGCTGGAGAGCTGGGCGGGGGAGACACTGAATGAGCTAGAAGCAGGGCAATGTGGAGTCTGGCAGCTGGACAAGAACAGCCCCAGGGACCAGGGTAGGGGGGCACTGACCTGTTAAAGAGCAGCGCAGGAGAAAGGGACCTGGGGGTCCTGGTGGCCAGCAGGGTGGCCGGGAGCCAGCAGTGTCGTCCTCTTGTGGCTAAGAGGGCCAACAGCACCCTGGGGTGGATCAGAGAGGGGTGGTTAGGAGATGGAGAGAGGTTCTCGTCCCCCCCTCTACTCCGCCTTGGGAAGTGAGCAGTGGAATCTTGTGACCAGCTCTGGGCCCCCCAGTTCCAGAGGGACACAGAGGTGCTGGAGAGAGCCCAGTGCAGAGTCACAGGGATGATGGAGGGAGGGGAACATCTCCCTGATGAGGAGAGGCTGAGGGAGCTGGGGCTCTGCAGCTGGGAAAGAGGAGCCTGAGGGGTGACCCCATGGATGTTGATCAATAAGGGAAGGGTGGGTGTCAGGAGGATGGAGCCAGGCTCTGCTCAGGGGCACCCAGTGACAGGACAAGGGGCAGTGGGTG